>QEPC01009654.1:1812441-1846990 GCA_003113815.1 Sphenodon punctatus | reverse complement strand
TTGCGGTAAATAGGGTGGCAAAAAGTGGGAGCCACCAGTCTGCTCGGGCCTTGATGGCTTCTATTAGAATTAAGTCAGGGCCTGGGGCTTTACCTTTATGAAAGGTCTGAAGGATGGCTTCTAGCTCTACTTCTGTTACCGGGGGCCAATCAGGAAGATCCTGGTCCGCTGGACCTACAAATCCCTCATCCCCCCCCCATTATCCATGGCCATTTCTAGCTGCACAGTTTGGATAAATTTTCCCCATCCTAACGGTGTGATTGGTATAGACCTGGGTTTCCTCTCTGTGGTTATGGCTCTGTTGGTAATAGCCCAAAAGGTTTTAGAATCCTTGAAAGTACAAGCCCTCAAGAGCTCTTGCCATCTGCTCCCAAAGTAAGCCCGTTTCTTCTGTCAAATGAGGTCCTTATATGTTTTTAAGTAGAAAATACTGATTAGGAAGAGTTGCCATTTGCCCCTCCCTATAATCAGCATAAACCCTCCTAAACTTGCTCCTGGCCAAACGGCACTCCTTGTCGTACCATACTTGAGAGGCCGGGGGGCGATCGATAAATTTCGACACTTTCTTTACCCAGCTGGAGTTGAATATAAGACATTAACGCTGTGTAGGATTCCACAACCCCCGGCCTGTCCCCGCCTGCTAGTATCTCGTCCCTATAGCCCTCACAAATATTGGAGTGTAAGAACGACTCCCAGTAGTGGGCCACTTTATCATTCCATTTAAGGTAAGAGAAACGGGCAGAGTCATCTGTTACCAAATCAGTTTCCCTCTCCAACCTCGCACTGGGTGAGAGAGAGAGAGTTGTAATCAGAGGCGTATGGTCGGACATTTGAATGGTGGCCACCCCAAAATCTGTAACACGAGGAAATACGTTTGAGGTAATAACCACATAATCAACCACGCTACAGCCCTGCACTCCCCAAAAGGTGAATTAGCCCAAAGAGTCTTGAAACCCCGAACCATTCAGAATGTTCAGATTCATGCCTGCTATCATCCGGGCAAACCTTATGCCCGCTGCATTCAGCTTTTGGTCCTTCGAAGACCTACTTAAGGCTCCCAGCCACTGGGAACTACTTAAGGGGGGCTCTATGGGGCCAGGGCTGCATCTTCTGGGCCGAGTCTGGCGTTAAAATCGCGAAGAACCACACACAGAGTTTTTGGGAAATTATCACTTCCCTGATTGCTTCTTCCAAACAGGCCCAGATTTTCTCGTCATAGGTGCCAGCGTTAATCGGCGGCACGTAAACATAAAAAAAGGCGAAGGTATGTACCCGATACACCAGCACAACCCCAAGTAAGAAGGGGGAGTGTTGTATTCCCTTAAGAATCCTCACCCTCAGGTTGGTCGCTACCAGACTAAGTCATCCACCACTGGGTCTCCCTCTATTGGCAGCTACAACAGCTGGGAGCGAGAAAGCCAAAAATTGTTCGAAGTCTATAGGGTCCATGGACCAAGTCTCTTGGATGAAGATAAGTTGATGTTGCCTCAAAAAGGCGGAGAATTCTTCACAATCGCTATGCCTGCTCCAACCCGCGATGTTCCATGAGCAAATAGACACCACTTCCTTCTTTTCCTTGCTGGGTCATGCGGTATCCTGCTCGAGTGCCCCCGATGTCTGTTGAAGCAGGGTGTCCTGCACTTCCACAACTCCCCCACCAGCTGTGATAACTATGGCATGCCCTGCTGACACCAGTGAGGACTTGAGGTCTGGCATACTGGAATAACTAACCTGGGATGAAACCTCCCGCCCCTGGTCACCATTGTTACCATGCTTCCTGTCGCCCATGTCTGGCAACTGTGTAAAACTATTACACGGTGCTTGGAGTTTATTTAATCTTACCACTAGCTGGTCCCGCTCAGGAACTGTTAGGCATTGAAGGGTCTTTTCCCATCTAGCCATTAATCTTGCCTCCTCCTGTTCCATTAACCCTGGAAAAATATCAAAAGAACCTAACATCCCTCCAGAATCCTGTGTGCCCGTGGGAGAGTTCCCATGATCTAGTCCTGCAATTTCCACAATATGAGATTGCTCTACTGTCTGCAAATTCTTTGACAGCTGAACCTCCTCCAGCTGGGGAGAACCGCCTGTCCCATTAAAGTCCCCCTGATTAATTAATGGGGGTTGCGAGATCTTCCCCATTTTTAACTCCATATCCTCTTCCAATAAAGAGAGTGTAGATGGAACCTGGGTCCTATGCCCTAAGAGTCCTTGGGGGCCAGCCAGAGTATTAGCTTTTGTAAAGGGTAGACCCGTAAAATCAATCAAGGGAATGGGATCTGACATCTGCGAAACAAATGAATTGGCCACCAAAATCCCCCAGGAGAACAACTGCTGCTTAGCTGCTAAAATACTTGACACTATATCGGCTCTCCCGACATGAGTTACTAGTCTTATGCCCTGGTCAGTAGGTGGTAACGCATAAAAACGTACTATGTCAAATAAACGTAATTTGGTGCGCAGAAAGAAGGCCAAGTTCCTCCTAATGAAGAACCGTGAAGTCCAACATGGCATAGACCCATCTGGCAACGGGTATATCTTTAACAGCACCGTATTTGAATCCGGAACCGGGTGTCTTAAACTCCCTAAAGAGGAATTACTGTGCCTGTAGGATTCACCCTTGGTCACTTCATGAGGAGTCTTCTGTAAAAGCAAAGTATTGCTACAAATAGGTAGCCCTAGCTGATAAGACAGGGGGGGCACAGGCATACATATGCGCCATTATTGAATTCAAATCGCCATCCATCCCCTGAAGACATTTAAAGCCCTCAGAAACCACGGTTTTAATTTCCTTAATCCCATTAAAAATGGATTCTGTTGTCTTCCCAATTAGCAGACACTGATCTGCCAACATCCTTGATGGCATTCCACTGTTCGGTGCCTCGGCCCCGGAGGAGGGGCTCCTAAGATCTTTAGGGACTTCAGAAACACCCTCAGGGGCCGATGAAGAAATAGGGCTTCTGCCCAATACCTCAAGCCTATTGCTGAGTTGCACTGGGGAGGACCCCTGCCCCAACACTTCGGTAGCTGACAGGATCGAAACACCAACCTCATGTAACTTAAGTTGTTTCAACGCTGGGGACCCTACCTCTGGAGAAGGAATTTGCTGGCGCGAGCTTTTCTTTGGGCAAACCAAAGTGAAGGGGGTATCGGCCATGATGGTTCCCCCCCTCTGTTTCAAACAGTGGGTCAGATGCCGCCTCTGCCGGTCTGCACCCAAACCGCCTCTGGTCCCGGCTGTCTCTTGAGCTCTCTGAGGCCGATCCCGGAAGTAACCCAGCCTCTCTGAGCAGTGCGGGTCTCCTGGGTCGCTGGAGCTGGACTCCGCTGTGGCCAAGATCTCTCCCTGCTGCACTGCCTCCGCGACTAGAACTACTTAATATATAGCTTCTCTTTGTAGGTTGTTCCCAAACTGCCGGCGAAACCGTCCAGTTTGTGTTGGGAGAAGCTAGTGTCCAAGCCCGTAGTGAAGCCACTTGCGCCTAGTTGGGAAGGCAGGTTCCTTCACTCGCAGAGCAGCGGGAGGCAACTGCAGCGCTGCGCCGGGTTCATGAGCCGCTTGTGCTGCCTCCTGCGGCTCCCCTAGGTTCGGTGGCGGCGGCGGTGGCTGCTCACTGGATGTGATCACTCAGAACTTCGGCCATCTGCTGATGGACATGTTCATAGCGGCAAACAACGCCAAAACCGCACTCTTCGTCTACAGGTTCCCGGATCACTGAGCGATGATGTTTGATGCCCTGAACACACCTTGGCCTCTAGGACTAACCTATGCCTTCCCACTGTTCCCTCTGCTGGGCAAGATAGTGACAAAAATAGGAGGGAAAGGGCAATCACAATCATAGTGGCGCCATACTGGCCGAGATGCTTGTGGTTCGCGGACCTACAACATCTGAGCTCAGCTCCTCCTCCCTACCTGCCAGAAGACACCGATCTCTTGTCCCATGGCCCCCTCCTCTTCAACAGCTCAGGGTTACTGAAGTGAACCGTCTGGAAATTGAGCGGTGAACCCTGAGGAAACTGGGCTACTTGAACCAGGTCCGGGACACCATGCTGCAATCCAGACCACTAGCCATGAAGTGCATTTATCAAAGAGCTTCGGCTACCTTCGCCAAATGGTGTGGTTCCAAGAACGTCAGGCCGACCAAAGCCTCCATTAAAGTAATCCTTGTGTTCCTCCAAGAGGGTCTAGATAAAGGGTTAAAGCCTAACACTCTCCAGAGATAGGTAGCGTCCCTCAATAGCATGCTTTGTACAGTGCAGGGACTGAGCCTAGCCAGACACCCTCACGTAACCCTTTTTCTAAAGGCAGCAAGAGTTCTCTTCCCCTCCCGTAGCTCACCGTTTCCTGTCATGGAACCTCAACCTTGTGTTGAGGGCCCTAACTAAAGTTCCCTTCGAACCACTTTGCGACGTCTCCGTCTACTACCTTTCCTTAAAAATGGCCTTGATAGGGATCATGTCGGCACGGAGGGTCTCTGAACAGAGCACCATCTCCATCGACCCATCCCTCTGCTCCTTCAAGGAATCATCAGTATCCCTCAGGCTGGATCCGGGTTTCTGCCCCAAGGTAGATACTCACTCCAATCAGGAGCAGAAAACAAAGCTCCCCTCCTACCCTCAGGAACGGGTCTGGCACAAGCATGATGTTAGGAGAGCCCTCCGTGTTTATCCGGATAGGACTGCCCTCATCCGCAAATCCTCAGCCGTATTTGTGGCATACAGCCCCCAGCATCGGGACCTGCGGGCTTCCAAGGCAGTAAATGCACATTGGATGTCCCTATGTATATTTGAAACCTACAGGGCGGAGAACAAACCGTCTCCTCAAAAGGTGCTTGCCCATTCCCTATGAGGAGCTGCCACTTCACCGGCCTTTAAAAATTTGGCCTCCTATGGAGAGATTTCCTGTGCAGCCACATGGTTGTCAGTGCATACCTTCACTCGATTCTATAAACTCCCTCTGCATGTCTCCGCTGACACAGCCTTCAGCCGAAGGGGGCTCCAGGTAGTTCTGTAACTGACCCTCGGGTCTGCACGGCTCAGAACCTCTCTCTCCCCACCCTAGTATTCTGACCTTATGGGATGCTGTTCTGGAACGTCCCTGCTGTTTTCAACTGGGAGGGCTCCCTGGGAGAAAGGAAAACTGGGTTCTTACCTGGTGAATTTTTCTTCTGTGGGGTGCCCTCCTGGACAGCCAGTTCCCACCCAGAGTAAGAGAGAACTCTGGGGGGCTCAAGCGGTCACACACCTTTCAGTTAAAGACACCTTGCTGACCACACCCTGTTGGTGGTGTCTGGCCTCCTTGGTTCTGGTGTCACGGGCCTTCATTTCCCCCCAGAAGTTACTGGTTTTCTTATCAGCGTAGCATTTAGTTTTTTAGCTTAAATTTTAGGGTAATTCAGATCTCGGCAACAACTGGAGCCTATGAACTAGATCCCCTCTGAGCATACGCCTGTTAAAATTAGGAAGTCTGCCTCCTAGTGGCTGTGGCAAGGCTCTAACCCCACTATTTTCAACTGGCTGTCCATAAGGGCAGCCTGTAGAAGGAAATTCACCAGGTAAGAACCCAATTTTCCTTTCTTGGTTCATTCTAGTTAAAGCAAGAGCTTGAGTAAGTTTCGAGACGGATGTAGCAGAAAAAAATTACCACATCAGTAAAATCTCATTAACAGAGTAGAGCTGAACGAGTAGCTTCGTTTTTTGTTGTTTTTTTCTTGCAAGAATTCTAATGAGTTGGGTCACGAAGATCGAATTTTTTTTTGGTAATTGCCTGAGCCCGTGACACATTCTCGACAAGAATTTTTTTTTAAAATTGTTTATGCGCAAAATGGCCATTGCCCTTAACCGAAATGGCAGTAATAGTGTCACCGCCATTTTGGTTAAGATCAGTAGCTATTTTGTACACATGCAATTCGCTGCCCGTAACCAAGATGGTGGTGATGGCGTTGTTGCCGTTTTGGTTAGAGAGGCGGTTGGCCATTTTGTAAAGCGCAGTTCATTTTATTTTATTTATTTTTTTAAATATCTCACGGAGAATTTTGCGAAATCATAGGGCATCCCAAGGTTCTCAATTTGTCCCAAGACAAACCAGGATTTCAACGAGACTTCTCGCTTTTGCGAGCTCTCATTTCAGCCCTACACTTGAGGCTATTCGTGAATGGCCTTAGTTCTTCAATTAATTTTCAACACAAATTTTCAATACAAACTCAGATCAATCTGGTTACATGCTATGCCTGTGGGGGCGCATTCGGGTGTGTTCACTAATGTTCTATTAAAAAGCAAAAATTCACTTCACTTTGTATTTAATCACAGTTAGTGTTCCAGTTGTATCCTAGCTAAAAATAATTTTTAAAAAACAGCAACCTAGCAAACCCTTCGCTTAAATTGGTGAAGCCTGTACATTCGGTGTCCTTCCAAAGCTTGCATCACCAAATCCAAAATTTGATTGATTTCTTAATTAGTAGTGAATTGGCATGATTCCTTAAAGGTGACACTGAATTAGTTTGGTGCTAGTTAGACAGTGACCAGTCACAAGGGAGAACCCTTATCTAAGAGGTTAAGATGCTTAAAACTGCTGCGCTTTCTTCCTACATCTTGTGAACGCGTTAACGTTTTGTTTCTACAGGAATGATGCCAAAACTGTAAATGTTATCACGACCGCCTGCTTTTCCAAGGTTACGAAGGTAAGAAGCCAAAAGTAAATGAAATACATAACATTTCTCTTTAAAATATTTTCACTTTCCCTGGCATTAAGCATTAGTGTTGGGATCTGAAGGGGAGCTCCAGTAGCTACAGCATGCTTTAGGGTGCAGACCTGTCTTATTAAAGTGAATGGCTTCACTCCTGCTGACTTTAATCCGTGATGATTGCATCCTTAATTTTATTTGTAATGCGAAGAGATAATCTTGTGAACTCTTTTGCTTCCAAGCTGCTTGAACGTGTTGTCTATTCCCGCTGCCTTGACTTCCTAGCCTCCAACTCCTCCCTCGACCCCCTCCAATCTGACTTCCACCCCCTTCATTCTACTGAAACTACTCTCGCTAAGATCACCAACGATCTTCTGGTGGCTAAATCTCTATTCCATTCTTAACGTCTCTATTCCATTCTTGTCCTCCTTGATCTCTCTGCTGCCTTCGATACTGTTGACCACTCACTCTTGCTGGATTCCCTTCACTCCCTTGGCTTTTGTGGCTCTGTCCATAACTGGTTCTCCTCCTACCTCTCTGACCGCTCCTTTAATGTGTCTCTCTCCAACTCCGCCTCCTCCTCCTTCCCCCTCTCAGTTGGTGTTCCTCAAGGCTCTGTTCTTGGCCCTCTCCTCTTCTCGATCTATACCTCATCCTTAGGCAAACTCATTGCCTCCCATGGCTTCCAATACCACCTCTATGCTGATGACACTCAACTCTATCTCTCTACTCCCTCTCTCTCTCCCTCTGTTCAAGCTCGTCTCATCAACTGTCTCTCTGACATCTCTACCTGGATGTCTCAACGTCAACTCAAACTCAACATGGCTAAAACTGAACTCCTTATCTTCCCCCCTCATCCTTCCTCTCCTTCCTCACTGTCAATAACTATTGATGGAGTCACCATCCTGCCTGTCCCCCAAGCCCGTAGCCTAGGCTTCATCTTTGACTCACCCCTTTCTTTTAAACCCTACATTGACTCTGTTGCTAAATCCTGTCGCTTCTCCCTCCATAACATTGCTAAGATTCGCCCTTTTCTCTCTGTCTCGTCTGCCAAAACTCTTGTTCATGCTCTGGTCATCTCTCGCCTCGATTACTGTAACCTCCTTCTCACTGGCCTTCCCCGGTCTCACCTTTCTCCCCTCATCTCTGTCCAAAACTCTGCTGCCAGGGTCATCTACCTCGCCAGTCGCTTCGACCATGTGCAGCCCCTCCTCTCTTCGCTTCACTGGCTTCCCCTTCCTGAACGAATCCTGCACAAGCTCCTAGTCTTCACCTATAAAGCTCTTCACAACCTTGCTCCCCCCTACCTCTCTGCACTTATCGCCCTCCATACTCCAGCCCGTGCACTTCGCTCCTCCTCTGTCCCTTCTCTCACCCTTCCACGCCTTCCCTGCTCCCCTAAGCGCCTTCGTCCCTTCTCACTTGCTGCCCCCCATGCCTGGAACTCCCTCCCTGTCCACATCCGCCTTGCCCCCTCCCTTCATACCTTCAAATCTCTCCTTAAAACTCACCTCTTTCGCTCTGCTCTGTCTGACTCTTTATCCTGCTGAGCCACTATTCCTATACCTACGATCGGTTTACCCTTATCCTTGCAACATGGACCTGCCTGCTGTCATTCTCATCGTAACCAAGCCAAGTACGTGCACTTGAGACCTCGCATCTTCATGAATGTTAGACCCCTTGTCTCTCCCTCTGTTCCCCTTCCTAAGTCTCTCCCCCAGCTCCTGTCTCTCAGATTGTAAGCCCTAGGGGCAGGGACCCTGTCTATTTTATTACTTTGTAAAGTGCCAGGTACACTGCTGGTGCTATATAAATGTTTCTTAATAATAATAATAATAATAATAATACCTCCAGTGTAGCAGACATGGAAGTCAGTACAGTGACTACTGAAAGGTAGTGTGAGATTAAGTGCTGTCTCGCTGTCCGTGTAGCATCGTGGTTAAGAGCACGGTACTTGGACGGGGAGGTAGGGGAAGGCCCCAGTTCAAGTCTCACCTTAGCCATTAACTCACTGGGTGACCTTGGGCTAATTACAGGTCTCTCCGCCTAACCTACCTCAGGGTTGTTGTGAGGATTACGAGTTGAGTTAATTAGTTAATGTTTACAGTTAATAAGTTAAAGAACTGTAAGCCACTCTGAGCCTAAGGTGGGATAATTTAAAAATAAATAAATAAATGAATAAATCAATTCACTGGGTGACCTTGGGCTAATCACAGGTCTCTCCGCCTAACCTACCTCACAGGGTTGTTGTGAGGATTACGAGTTGAGCCTACGGTGGGATAATTTTTTTTTAAAAAAATAAATGAATAAATCAATCTTGTAATAGAAAGCAGGGGTGGGGGGAGCTCACCCCAGGCACAGTGAGGGGTAGACAGAACGAGAAGATCTCTCCTCCCCCCCCATATCTAAGCATCGTGTGCTCCTCCCGACTGCCTTGAAGGCACAGGGAGCGTGTTCCTCGGCGAGAAGCCGGCACCTCCACACCCCCAGAGAGGGCAGCAGGAGGCAGGTGGGCATAGGGTGAGTTGGAGGCTGGCACAGCCGAGGGTGTGGGAAGCACGCCCACTCTGCACTCTAACTGCCCCACTCTGAGCCAGCTCTCCACTTACCCAACTTTCCCCTGACTTTTCAGATACTTGTTGCCGGTTTGAAGTTTTTCCTTGGCAAAGATGAAAGCTAGAAGCAAGATAGCGATTCAGACTCTGAAGTAAGTCCAGACCTCAGTTGTTTGGCTGGAACGCTCTCCAAAAGATGTGGTCGTGTGATCTACATCCCTGTGAAATTCTGGAGCATTTTGTCTGATTTATTTATTTTTTAATCCATTTTTCAATTTTGTAATTGGTTAATGCTCAATACAGCTCTCTCGTACTGTTGGGTAGTTAAAGTGAGTGCTGTATTCATGCTCCAGATGACGAGCAACCGTATCAGTTTGTAACTCATATTGTTTGTAAGCAATTATAATATTTTCTGGAATCTGTTTTGAACCCCAAGCCATCTTGCAATTTTGTGTGTGTGTGTGTGTGTGTGTGGTGGGGGTCAGGTTGTGTCAGTTGATTTTTGTTTTGTTTCTGGAAACATGGGGAGCAACCCTGATAAAGGGAGATGGAAATTGTATGAGACTTACTGTTTTTGAAGCTTCACTCCCCTTGAATCACATTTTCCTGTTCCCAAGGAAGATGGGCCCACAGCAAGAGACCTGATGGTGAGATATGCTACTGGGAAGAAAAGCACCAAGCACAAAAAGAAGCTGGAGAGAGCCATGAAGGTCTTAAAGGTGAGTGATTCCTCCTCATCTGTTTATAACAGGGTGAGCAGACTTCTGCCCTCTGACATCTACTAGGCTGGTACACCAGCCTTGGATGGTCCAGTGCTTCCAGGCCTCTGCAAGCCCCTCCCTTTATGCACTTTTCCTGAGACTGGGCACCACTGCAGTCTATCCCAGATGACCACGTGGCTGACCAGCGGACCATGATTAATGTCTTGGCCACTACTGGTTTATAAGTAAAGATCTTCAGATCCCAGGAATCTTGTGCTGGTCTTTGTCCCCTTTTATGATGATGATGACGATGCTTGACCTCGTTTCGTAGGCGAACGTGCTTTCACTGCTGGAGCTAGATGCACGCTGTGTTGACTCCAAAATGGCACGTCTCCACAGTTTTTCATTCTTTCTGGGATCACAGTTCTTATTAAACACCTTCCTCAGCTGCTCTAATGCGTTGAGCCTTTCTGAAGGCACAATCATTTAAATCAGACTACATCCTCCTTGCTTGTGCCTCCTGCAGTCCTCTGTCCGACTGTGAATCTGGGTGGAATTATGACCCATGGTTCAAAGTGCCGTGTCCTAAACTCAAATGGGGAAGCCAGATGTTCATGCTAGGAAGTGTGTGTTTGCCGCGTGTGAGCCGTGGAGGATTAGTTATGCTGCTTCCGCTGATTTTAATTGGGAGTCCTGTTGCTGACGGCTGTGTAACTGCAGGATATCTAAAACTTTTTTTTTTGGTTAAAGTTTAAATGCATATCCCATACCTTAAGTTTGAGTGACGTGAGGAGGAAGCTTTTGCTAATCAGCGATTGAAACTGACTTTCATACAATTCGTCAATGGTAACAAATTTGTTTGTTTTCCTTTCTTTGCTTCAGAAACACAAAAAGAAAAGAAAGCCAGAGGTGTTTAACTTTTCAGCTATTCATCTGCTCCACGATCCCCAAGGTAAGTGCACTGGGCAATTGATCTTCTCTTAGGCATGCTGTGTCTTGGCAATGCTAATACTCTTATCTCCGATACTGAGGTCAGAGGTATGGAGTCAGACACACGGGAATGCCAAAGTAAAGACGATTTATTACCAGTGAAGGGCTGAGTGGCTACCTTGCTCCAATGCTAGGGGAGACAGAACAGTTGGACAGGGCCAGAGCGTCTGGGGTTCCGGTGACACCCTAGGGTGCATTTATGGGTTTTCAGGCAAAGACCCCAAACCTGGGCAAGGAGGTGTGAGCTCACTGAAATATTCATACATACCTATGAGTCTTTATATTTTACAAAGTGTCAGATTCATAGTACAATGTTATGCTACACATCCCTTAATCATTGGTACCATCCTCGGTAACAGTGTATTAATAAAACTCCACCTGGAGCCAGTGTGGCTGACTCAGGAGTCTTTGTCAGGCCAACTGCTAGTACAATTCGTGTTCCCAGGAATACACAAGGCCAAGCTTGGGTGCATTTCTGCAGTTACGGACTTACTGAAATAGACTTTCTATTTCCAGTAAATGACCCCTGTTAGGTTTCGCTTCTCTCTGAAGGAGAAGCCTCTGGCTTAACATGAGTTCAGGCCAGAGGCAGAGTCTGGTTCACTGAGGTGACCCATACCCAAGGGTCATTCTATCCCTACAGTGTAGCGCATACGTTGCAAGCTTGGACACAGCATGTTGCAGCACTCTGTAAATCAGGGGTTCCTCCCAGGGACCACTTCGAAAATCAGTACAAGCTCCGAAGGCTGCATAGAAGTTGGGGGGCAGGAGGGGGCACTCAAAAAGAAGGGCTTGGATCATGGATTTGTGCCATGGATCTGTCCTCTATCCTTGGGTGCATGCCCTTACCCCTACTCCCTTACCCTGACCTCAGTTATTCATTGGTTGGGGGCAGGAACTGGATCCAAGGGCCAGATCCAGGAATTAGAAAGGGGGCCCACATACAAACTTATCATGGCAGCATTTGGACCTTGGCCCGGATGTTCCCTGCCGTAAATGCTAATGAAGGCCGCAATCCTAAAATCATTTACTCTGGAGTAGAGATGTAAAATTTCCAGAAATTTAGAGGGAAAACAAAACATGTGTCTCTCCCCTCCCCCTCCTCTGGTTTGCATATGTGTTTTGTTAGATTAAACAAAAATGAAAATTTGGGGGGAAATTGAAATACCTGTAGTTTTTAATGGACTATCAAAACCATGCTTTATTATATCCTTCAGACTAAGAAATAAAATTTAACATTTTATCGTTTTACTTGATGCCCTAAATATCAAGCACGTCAAACTCATACTTGTAGAGATGCAGTTAGGAAATGAGTATAGTCAGTGCATATCCAAAATACTTACAATGCCAGGAGACTTTATTTGTAGTAGGTTTTGTGCACTGTCATCAAAGCTAACCATACAGCGAATCATTATAACGATTACTATTCTAGCTTTGAAGCATTAGCAAAATTTGAGTTTTTCTTTATCTAATCAGAATCTGAAAAATTCGGTTCTGAACTTCTGTGCTCTTCATTACTTCAGAAAACTGAAGGTTTGCATGAATCGAAACAAGCTCTTAACTTTTTCGTGTGTTAGTCTTTTTCTTGATTGTGTGTGTGTTACCAGGGTTGGGGTCTGCTACCCCACTTTCTGAGTTGCGTGACTCAATTTCCCTCACTTGCAGCCCACCTGAACCAGTTCTCTCTGTGGCTGATTCAGTCCTGCAAAGGGGACAATACTGTTGTCTCCCAAACTCCCAGAAACTTCCTGTTTACACACTGTCTCTCTGGGTTCGCCAGTGCTTGAAAGCACAGGATCCTCAGATTGTGTCTCCAATGCTAGACAACAGACACTTCTACTTAGTAAATAAGAGAGTTTATTGGTTACATAAGGAAAGATAGTTTGAACACAGAGTGGCTAATAAAACCAAGGTTGAAATAACGTATTCCTGATCTGTACTGGGTGAGTCCCTGCTTAGGTCTTACACTACAGAATAGTCCATGCACTTGAGTTCGTTCTCAGCCAGCGGTGGAAGCTTAGCTGGGCTCTGGTCTTAAAGAGTTTCCAAAAGGTCTTTACTTCATAGTTCGCTTGGCACAGCCTTCCCTGGCTGCAAGATGTAGATGAAGCGCTCGGCTCCAAGAGATAGCAGGAACCAACCTCCCTTTGTCTTGTCTCTCAGTTTAAATAACTTTCAGAGTCCTTTGCTCACGTTTCCCGCTTGGTGAGTGTCCGTGTCTTTAGTCACGTCCGCAGGAAAGGTGCATTTGGAACTGAATGGCTTCTATCTGGTTTCGGTGGAGGCACCAGCCTTCCTGAATACACATTGGCATATTTTTGTCTCTCTGCGTTGCATGACATGAGTTTCCAGCTCTCAGCTTTTACATTACATGATTGCATGAAGTGAGTTTCCAATTCTCAGCTTTTACATTACATACATGTTTAACTTTTAGTTTTACATATTTGTTAGACCTGTAGTACAGTATCTCTTTGTGACTGTGTGTGTGTATTTCCAAACATGGAAACTTTTGGAAGTTTTCTGCTTGAGGATGGCCCTTGGGAGGTCCGAAAGCTTGCATCCCTCCCCCAACTGGAGTTGGTCCAATAATAGATATTGCTTGACTACTTTTGTCTCTGTTGCCGATATTTGGGACCAGCACGGCAAACCCTACTTTCTCTATACAAACATGGACCAGTTTCTTTCACACGCTGCAGAAGATGAAGGAACCCAAAATAGATGAGAAGCAAGAGTAGCTAAAGACTGGCCTTGCCGCCTTGGGGCAGGGTCAGCATGCTTAGCAGTTTCCCAGACTGCATTCCTGGCCCAAATACCTAAACACATTCTGTATTCAGCAACATTTGAAAGTACTTTTCCAACATCAAGTCCTAAGCACGTTGCTTGTTTTAGTAATCCAGTCAAATGCAGTTGAAATACTATTACCACTAACACTACTACCTTTGAAACGTGGATCTAATAGATTTCCAGCAACGTGTATGAGTTGACGACAAAATTCTTCTAGTTTCTGAATAAAATTCTTCACTTTATCTTCTCTTGTTGAATGGAGACTCACTTAGGCTTTCAAAAACAGCTGACTTTATCTTGGGCATAAGTTGAGGAATATCTGACACTAATGCTCTGTCAGCTTATGGTTATTGCTGAAGCAAATGGTTGTAGAGTTGTCAGAGTTCAGCACTTTAACCCAGATGATGTCCTCATAAAGCAGTCTGTTGCACGCTGTCATTTACTTGAAGAGCTTCGATTATCACTGTTCCTTGAAGAAGAGCTGCTTTGTTGTTTTTAATAGACTTCCAAAGGAGATACGCCCACCACCACCCCATCTTGTTTTGCTAGGAAGTTTCAGTGTTAGTTTTATTCTTTCCATTCTTCCTGCTTCTTCTTAAAGACTGCAGCTACAATGCGAGTAGCTTTTACATATTTTGCTCTCTTGTAGATCTTTTCCAGAGTGCCCGGCTTCATAAAACTATTAAGATGCAAATGTATTGAGAAGCAAAAAGCCTGTATTATATACTGATTGCCTAAATTCCTACTCCTGTCAATCTTAAATAGTGACCTGCATTTAAATACTGTATTTAATACAGTACTTTCTAATACCTCAGAAAGCATTATGAAAAACTGAAGTGCAGCAGCAACATCATCATTTAAAATATTTTTATAATTTCCTTTACTCTTCATTGTAAGTGGAAAAAAATTGTGAACATATTCTTTTAGATTTTCTCTAATATTTCCAATTTTTCCATATGAGATTTGCGGGGTGGGGGGAAACGGAAAAAAATGTGTCGTCGCCCTCCTCCCCCCCCCGGACCCTCGCATCTCTACTCTGAAGTATTTGCATTGATTTCAGTGGAACTGTAACCAAGCAAGTGGTTTGAAAATTGTGATATAAATGTAACACTGAACTTGGAGCTAGGTAAAATGTTACTATTGGGCACCAAATATTTAAGATAGGCCTCTGACTTGACCTCATTTTTGTACATCACAGGCTGTTTTTTAAATATGGACACTAGAGATTTCAAGGAGTGGATCCCACTGAAGTATTTTTGTGCCTGTTTCTCCTGCACCCAGTTTTGGGCTTGTCTGCAGTCTTCCTTTGTCTCCCCCCTCCTCCCCCCCCCCAATTGCTAATTGAGTCCCGTTTCCTCCCTGTGAGTAAAACGGAGTAGCTGATGATACGAAGTGTTTTGTGACCCTTTCCCCTTAGAAATTTTTTGGGCAGTGTATAAAGCTGTGTTATGTCACTTCTCCCTGGGGGTCCTCCTGGACGGCCGGCCAACACAGTAGGGTAGATCCCCGCCACTACCAGTAGGAGGCAGACATGACAACTGTTATGACCATACTTGGGACCGCCATCCTATTTCCAGTTGTTTGTCTGCTTTCATACGAGTAGGAAGCAGGCGAGCTGCCCTCCTGAAGATATGAAAAGCAGGAACAGCAGCCTTCAGAATTAAAGACCGAGGTAATCCCTGGTGCCAGGGGAGGAGAAACTCCTACCCCTGTTTACCCCCCCCTCATGTGGAAAGGGGTTAAAGGGTTAAGTCTCAGGGGCTCCCCACTATAGGTGGGGAGCCCACAAAGGATGGGGCATAGCACCCTTTTGGGAGGCTTGCTACTGAACCCGGTATGGCCGGAGTAGGACAGAGCAAACCCCTGCTGCGACACAGCGCCCATCAAGGGTGCCCCGCCCCCGCATCCACCGGGTGAGGCGGTGGGGGCTGGCAAGAACGGGGATAAACCAAAAACGCGCACCTACGGGGATAACACCCCTAGCGGGGGCTGGTCACCACCCAAAATAGTCACCACGCATCTCCCGCGCCCCCCCCACTACCGGGTGGGAGCGTTCTTTTGGGGAGCCGCTGGCGACCGCAGCAGGAGCCTGGCAGGCCCAGAGTTGTTTTCTACCATCCCCTACGGCAGCGCGGAGCCCCATCTCTCCCCCCCCCCCCCCACCTTGGGTGAACGGGCTGCCAGGAAGAGCCGGGCACAGCGAAGATGCATGCGTGAGCCGCAAGTTGTTTTTTTCTCGCCGGCGGCAGCGCAGAACAGGAGGAAACGGTGGCGCGCACGAGCGGCATCCACCCCTCCCCCATCCACTACACCTTTTCCCGCGCCTGAGGGCAGGACTCAGACAGTGGACCAGACGGACATTGGGAGAACTTCTGGGGCAGTTGGGCCAGAAGAGAGAGAGAGAGAGAGAAATCTTGTGAGGCAGTCCCCTCCACCCCCACCTTTTTCCACTTCGTGGGTCCCAGGAAGAGGATGACCACCAGGAGACGATCTGCGGCGGAGGCGGCGGAGACAGGAGAAACAACACACTGTAAGCCTCCCGCGTGCCCCTCCCCCGGTTCAGGACCTACAGATGGAGGTCCTAAAAGAGATCCTTGCTGAACTTAAACGCAAGAGATCCCCCCCTCATCAAAAGGAGCCAGCAGCATACAAAGACTGCTCGAAGGGGGCTGGGAAGGGAAAGGAAAAGCGCCCCAGGGCAAAGAGACCGCGCCGGGAGACCGGGCCCCTAGATTCCCCTGCTGACTCTGAGGCGGCATCAGAAGAAGTTATGTCGGTCTCCTCCTCCGAAGAGGGGAGAACCAACAGGAAAAAAAGGAAAGTAAGACAGGATAGAGAGATTACATCTTCAAGAACTAGCGAAGGGGAGGAAGAGGCCGGGATTGATACCCAGACCCTGGAAGAACAGCAGGGGAAGAAGGGGACATCTCTTCCCCGGAAGTGGAGGAGATAGAGGAGGAAGAAATTGAGGCTTCAACGGACCCGGATAGACAATTCCCTATCAAGTATAGGGACCAAATCTTCGAACAAGTCATCAGGGCGCTACACCTCCAACAAAAGAAGGAAAAACAGACCACCTCAGATTCCTCCGATGAGGAGGAAGCAAGAGAATACATACCCTGAGCGAGAGCTAGGGATAGGGGGATGGTACTCGACAAAGCCTATGAAAGAATTATAAAGAAAGAACGGCAGCAGCCTAGCAAGCTGTACAAGATGAACAAAACACAACTGTCCCTCAATTCTTTTTCCCAAAACAAGGAAGCTATGCTGGCCATCCCAAAGGTAGATGCAGTAGCGGCATCTCTCGCCAGGAACTCAGTGTTCCCAACTGAAGGGGAATGTTATCCGCAAGACCCCATGGACAAGGGCATTGAGTGCAACCTCAGACGACACTTCAAGGAGGTGGCAGCAGTCATAAAGATGGCAACACTGACGTCGTATTTTTCCAGAGCTCTCATGACCTGGGTAAAACGAGCCAAGAACCCGAAGGTCTCGATGAAGATGACCAGGATTCTGTCTACCAGAATCCAACTGGCCCATGCGTTTATTGCAGACTCCTCTACTGACATGCTAAGGTGGGCAGCTCGTGCATTAACATCTAATGTAGCTGCACGTCGCCGTCTCTGGCTCCGATCGTGGAAAGGGGACCCCATGACCAAAAACACCCTGGTAGGGGGCCAGTTCCAGGGAGCAAGCACTACAGAGCGTGGGTGTGAAGAAGAGGCTTTTTTGTCCATTCAATGCACGATAACCGGCAGGTAACAGGCGCCCGTTCTTCCCAAATAGAGAGAACCAGCAAAGGTATAGGACCAGGTGGAATAAGCAGAAGGGCCCGGGTCAATGAGCCAAGCATACCCAAGGGACCAGCTGACCTAAATCAGAAGCATGACTATCCAAACGGGCAGCCCCAGGACGAGACCAGATTAGGGGGCAGGCTTCAGAAGTTCGCTCACAAGTGGGCAACAGTCACCTCCGACTCCTGGGTGCTGCAGACTGTCCGGAAAGGGTACTCAATAGAATTAGACCAATACCCGCAAAGCTACTTCACTATCTCACCAAGATCCAGCAACCCTCAAAAGCATCAAGCTATGTTCACAGAAATAAAAAGACTCCAGTCCATCAGAGCGATCGAGCAGGTACCTACGCATAACCAGGGGACAGGATTATACTCAATTATACTGGTACTGAAGAAATCAGACGAGTGGGGAGCCGTGTTCGACCTAAAACAACTAAATCAATTCGTCAGGACGAGGAAATTCAAGATGGAGACCCTACAATCTATACGGATGGCGATTTCCCCGGACGAGTGGCTAACGTCACTCAACCTCAAGGAGGCATATCTGCACGTTCCCATTCTCTCCGCCCACAGTTGGTGGCTCCATTTCCAATACGATCAACAGCACTGGCAATATACAGCCCTCCTGTTTGGTCTTGCCGCTTCGCCAAGGACATTTACCAAGGTATTGATTCCTCTGATCGCAAGTCTCAGGGGGGAAGGGATAAAGATCCATCCGTACCTGAACGGCATCCTCGTTAGGTCCCCGACGTGCGCAGGGTCATACAGTTTCTACAAGATCACGGGTTTGTAATCAACTTCAAGAAGTGTCACCTCAAACCATCTCAGTTCCTAGAGCACCTGGGGGTGATCGTGGATATGCTCAACCAAACTCTCGCTGACACACCAAAGACGACAAGGACTGCTGAATCTGATCAGGCAGGTGAACGGGAGTCACCGATCCAGACTAAAGGAGCTAACCTGCCTGTTGGGCAGTATGATTTCCTGTCTGGGCATTCTGAGGTGGGCCAGATTCCACACCAGACCGCTTCAGCGATTCTTGAAACCTTGGCAGAACCACCTGACACAAGGGGGGGACCCCTGGGTGACGGAATCGCTCAAGAAATAATTCCAGTGGTGGACACAGGAAGACAGGTTCAAGCCTGGGATCGCGATCACAGACCCCGACAGAATCTCAATCACCACGAATGCCAGCCTACACGGGTGGGGAGCACACGCGCAAGGCAGATCCGTCCAGGGCAAGTGGCTCTGTTGGGAAAAGAGACACCATATCAATTGGCTGGAGCTGAGGGCAGCCTACCTACCCTGAGAAAAATGGCCCCGTGGATTCGAGGGAAGCACGTCTTAATATATACGGACAATACAGTGGCGAAGGCGTATATCAACCACCAGGGGGGCTCACGTTCGGAAAATCTACATCAGCAAGCCTCAGCCCTCATAAGGTGGTCAGAGATCAACCTAAAATTGATCAGAGCGATTCACATAGAAGGAAAAAAGAACATACAGGCCGACTGGCTCAGCAGAAAAATAGTGGATCTGGGAGAGTGGTCACTGCATCCGGCAACATTCAGGATGATAGTAGACATCTGAGTAACCCCAGAGATCGACCTTTTCGCCTCCACAAGCAACACAAAAACAAAATGCTTAATATCCCGTTTTTCAGAACCACGGGCAACAGCTTTCGATGCGTTGAATCTATGATGGCCCCAGGAGCTTCTTTACTCCTTCCCACCATTCCCACTGGTCCACAGGACACTGGCAAAGATCGGGAAATAAGGAGCAGAAGTTATCCTAATCACTCCCTACTGGCCCCGTCATCCAAGGTTTGTAGATATACTAGACATGGCAACAACTACTCCTTTCATGCTTCCGTACAGACAAGACATACTGTCCCAGGGCCCAATTCTCCACAACGACCCACAAGCCCTCAAACTAATGGCATGAAAATTGAAAAGAGGGCACTTAAAAAATTAGGCTACTCCCAACAGGTCATGGAGACTATGCTCCAGTCTAGAAGCCAGGCAACCAATCGTATTTACCAAAGTACCTGGGCTTCGTTTGCGGGGTGGTGCGAAAGCAAGCTAGTGAGGCCAACCAGGGCCACCATAAAGGTGATCCAGGATTTTCTCCAAGTGGCTAAAACCTAATACCCTACAGAGACAGGTGGCGGCCATAGGTAGCGTACTAGGCTCAGTCGAAGGGCACAAGGTATCCAGGCACCCTCACGTGATTTGCTTCATCAGGGCAGAGAGGGTGGTGTCCCCTCTGGTGGCCCACCGTTTCCCCACTTGGGATCTAAATTTACTCCTTCGGGCCCTGACAGGGGTACCTTTTGAACCCTTGAAGGAGGTATCCTTATACTTTTTGTCCCTCAAAGTCACCTTTTTGGTAGGTATCACTTCAGCCAGGAGGGTTTCTGAATTAAGAGTCCTATCCATAGAACCGAATCTGTGTTCCTTTAGGGACTCAGCGGTAGGCCTCAGACTAGACTCGTCTTTCCTAACAAAGGTCAACACTCCTTTCCACAGGGAACAGGAGATTGTGCTACCTTCGTTTTGCCCCAATCCAGTTCATCCCCAGGAGAAGGTGTGGCATAAGCTGGATGTCACTAGGGTACTAAAAATCTATTTGGACTGTGCAGCCCTTTTCAGAAAGTCCTCGGCTCTGTTTGTGTCATACAGCCCACAAAACAGAGGGAAGAGGGCATCCGAGGCAGTCATAGCGCGTTGGCTCTCCATAGGTATTAAAGAGACATATAGGGCACAGGGAAGAGCACCCCCCGAGGGGATTTTTGCTCATTCCCTCAGAGGAGCGGCCACCCCTCAGGCCTTTAGGAACTCCGCCTCCTGTGGGGAGATCTGCAGAGCAGCCACGTGGTCGGTCCACTCGTTCACGAGGCATTATAAGATACCTCTCCATGAGTCGGCCGAGGCTGCATTTGGGAGACGGGTGCTCCAGGCAGTAATCTAAGGAAATCTCTCCTTGGGTTTGCCTGGGACATTACTAAGTACTGAATACGTTTTTTGTCGTTTCTTCTCTGCCCACCCATCAATTTAGTTTGGAAAATTGGAACACTGCTTGGGTACGTCCCTACTGTGTTGACTGGCCATCCAAGAGGACCCCCAGGGAGAAAGGAAAATTGGGCACTTACCTCCTGAATTTTCCTTCTACTGGGGGCCCTGGACGGCCAGACCCACCCAGGGTGAAACGAACTCTGGGAGGATTGCAGTGGTTAAAGGGGACCTTGGTCTCGGGAGACCTTGACTCCTTATTGCCATAGGGTCAGGGAGTAGGAAGGAGTTGCCTGGAGGTCTAGACTGGAATTATAGACTCCAGAGAAAAAATTTTGACCTGAAAAGGGGAAATATGACTAGGCCAATAAGGGTGAAGTTGGAAAGTTAACGTTTTTCTTTTTATTTAAAATGGATGATTTTCTATAGTAGAGTGTTCACAGTGTGGAAAAATGCTGGAAAATACTGGAGATGGGATGGCGATCCCCTGAGTATGGTCGTAAAAGTTGTCATGTCTGCCTCCTACTGCTAGTGGTGGGGATCTACCCTACTGTGTTGGCTGGCCATCCAGGAGGACCCCCAGTAGAAGGAAAATTCAGGAGGTAAGTGCCCAATTTTCCTTTTTGGATCAGTGTTCTCTGTCACTCTCTTTTTATTCCAGACTTTGCTGAGAAACTTCTAAAGCAGCTGGAAACCTCAAAGGAAAGATTTGAAGTGAAGATGATGCTGATGGATCTTATTTCTAGATTAGTTGGAATCCACGAGGTACAGATGAACTTTTGGATTAATGACTTGGTGTCTGAAAAGTTGACTTGAGAACCAGTTCTAGAGGGTTTAGTGCTCTTGGCTTTTCACCACAAGAGACATGGGTTCAAATCCCATTTTAGTTAAATGGTGATCGTGCTTGGCCTCATTCTAGTCTTAGTGGAATTATGGCTGCCCCATTAGGATAGTTCCCCCTTTGGCACAGTTGGGAGTCTCCAGGAGCAACGTAGCAAATGCCTTATTTATATAGGTTTAGGATGACCTAAAGAAGCGTCTGTCCCATTAAGGCTGTGTGGGGCCCAGAACCAGCCATGCGCTTGAACTGCTAACCTGCGTGGAGCTTCCAAGCCACAGTTTTGCCACCCTGCTTAAAAGACTTACCAATTGCTTTATTCTTAGGACTGATCTCTTAGGCTCGGACGTGTGTTTTGGGGATACAGGAAAATGGCACGATACATAGAAACTTGCATGTATTGCTACTGCTTCCTGTGTTGGCTGCTGATTTATGGCTAATGCAGGAGTGCAGTGTTGTGCTGATCTCAATAGGACTCCTTTCATAAGCTCGATAGTGCAATTCACAGACTATTGAAGTTGGTGGGAGTCAGCAGGGTTTGGTTTGGGCCTATTACTATAAGGTTTTCATGCCATCTTTCATATCATGGTTACATTCCTGTCTTAATATTGAATAATATGACACCCAACATGGCTAAACACTAGTAATACAGAGTAGTCATTTGTGAACATGTATGTTGGCTTCCTGATCTTTACTGCACCACTAGTCCAGTGAAAGAAATGGATCTTGCTGCGATGCAGCTTTTCCAGCCCAAGGACAGAGAATGCATTAGAACTCCTTTAGCAGACTTGTTGCTGAGTAATGCCAAGGCTGTTGGTGTGTGCTGTGTACAACGCAATTCTGATCTCTTCATGTTCCATATGAAGCAGAATGCAGAAACGTCCAAATCTTAAGACAGCGTGTTTAATGCAGCATCCCATTTCTGTCCCACAGCTTTTCCTCTTTAACTTCTATCCCTTTGTGCAACGGTTCCTGCAGCCGCATCAGAGAGGTAAGCAAGCACGTTCGGCGTCTGGTTTTTTTTGGGTGGCTGCTGTGTCTGTTCCAAGTGGAAGCTAGGGAGACAAAGTGGTTCAGATGAGATCTTTAATCAGACCAATCTCTGTTCTGTGAGAGTGTGCAAGCTGTTGGGTCCCACAGGGCCTTTCTTCGGGCAGGTAACAAGTCAGAACACACAGAACACTGCAACTCCCATCAAAGCCATGTGCAATCACAGGTTTTAAATGGGGTAGAACCTTTTCCCTTTCATGGGCCTCTATGAAAATTAGTACAGGCTATGAGGGTCACATAGAAGTTGGAGGCAGCTGTGTTTAAGAGGGGTGCTCAGAAAGAGGAGGGTCCAGATCATGGATCTGTCCCCTATCCTTGTGTGAATACCCTCCTCTCTGCTCCTTTACCCTGAACTCGAGCTTTTTAGTGTTCAGGGGTAGGAGCTGAATCCAAAACTAGCCATGGGCCACAAGTTACCCACTCTGGTTATAAATCTAAGTATCCTAGCTATTGCTAGCAGGTGAGTGTGTTATCACTGGGTATTTGGAAAAAGGCCAGTTTATCTCAACATAAGTAGCTTGGAGAGTGGGTTGGGCAAGACTGTAGAGATGGATAAATTAATAGCTAATCTTGTGAGAGTCCAGCCAGCCTTAAAGAGTATTTGCCACTTTCAGAATTTGAAAAGGAAACACTGATAAGTAGAAGGCTAGATGGGCCCAAGCAGCATGTTAACTTGCTGTTAAGGAGGAACAGATTGTGTGTGTTTAGTACATGAATGATGATAAGAGAGATTGCGGAAAGAACATAGCTGCATCTCTCCTGTTCCAACTGATCAAGGAAGATGTTTGCTGTGAGGGGCCATCTTGGCCAAGGTTGTGACCTCCAGCGAAATGAATATTTTGGCCAATCTGCATACGACTCACAGGCTTGTTAGGATTGCATAAGGATTGTAAAGCATTTTGAATGCCAAAAGCACTATAGAAATGACCGCTGATAATGCTAAAGTTTGAAAATTTGGAAATGACGTCTTTGCTGCCTTGTTCATATTGGGCGCATTTAGTAGCATTTGTGTTTGGTTGTGTCCAGGGGCCTGTGTTCTGTGTGTTTATTGGTGGCAATGGGGAAAACTCAGTGAAGGCGGATTCATTCACTGGTATTTGGCCATTTCGACAACAAACCAGTCATCAAGTCTTTTGCCCTACAGCTTGTGACACTGTGCCCCCCAATGTTGTTGCCGTTTGTAGGAGAAGGTCCTCTAAAAGACTTGCTGTCCATTGAGTCCTGAATCCACCAAAGAGTCGACATTCATTTGAATGTTCAGCAAGACACACATTTTCATTTGGATGCTTGGAACTCCCTCCCTGAACCCGTTCGCTCTGCTCCCTACCCTCAGATCCCTCTTAAAAATTGACCTCATCTGTCAGGCTTTTCCCCAGCTCCTCATTAGGGCTGAAACAAATTATTTTTTTTCTCATGAGAATCGTTACCAAGATCTTGGGACAGTCTCGGTAATGGTTCAAGATCTTGGTTGAGAATTTTTCTCCATTTGCCCTTTACTGTGATTTACTGTGTACCGTGATTTACTGTGTACCGTATACCGATTGAATGTGTACCGTGTTTGTCCCGGTAATGCACATGTGCAAAATGGCCACCGCAGCTGTTTCACACATGTGCAACCCTCTTCCTGTTGGGAAATAAATGAGGTGGCGTGCCTCAGTTTACCCCAAATGGGATCGAAGGTTGCCAATAAACATGCCAAAGTATATGGGTACAACTCTATATTATTGGATAGACACTTACCATCTGGACAGGGCAGTGTTCCCAGTTACAAACCCCAGTAACCCGGGATATCTTACGTGTCAGAGGCACAGTCCGAGACGCAGGCTGGTTCAGAGGAGAAGGGGAGGGGGCCCAGCAGGTAGCTGGGCAGGAGTCTCTGGATCTTTGAAGGCATCGGTTAGGATCAAAGACCCACGCGGCTCACTGCAAATGCTAGTGGCCGTTAGTGTCAATGACAAGGGGTAAGGGACTGGGCTTTCCCTTTTATAGCTTTATTTATTAGGGATACAAGTTGCAGGGTCCCCTCTTTGATCATACCAGGTGCAGGAATAAGATGACATCATCTCATTAAAACTACTTTCACTTTTGGGAAGTTTATCCATCTCCGCTGCTTAATTGCCGGTCTGACCCTTTGAGGTTACTTCCCTATCTCTTGCAAACCTTCATTTTTAGAGATAGTGACCATATGGGGTAGTTAGTACGGCCTTGGAAATACATTCTTCTTGCTAGAGTTATTTATGACTTCTTCTTATGGGCCTCTTTCGTCTGTGCCAGCCTGAGGCCTATGTTTCAAGTTAGCTGGTTCACTGAGTTTGTTCAGGCCTCATGCAGCCTGTGTCTCTGACCATGGCCAATAACGCCTAGTTAATTCATAATAGCAAAACTGCATAATCAATTCCCAATATTCCAAGATGGCGCTGGCCACATTGCAGCCATTTTGTGCAACACAGGGATGTATGTGGTACTTGGTAAGCGGTACGCACACGGTCAATCAAGGTAAAGATAATCAATCCAAATTCTCGACTGAGAAAGTGTCGAACTGAAGTTTTCTCAGTTATTGATTCTTGCAAAAAATGAGTTGAGAATCATGATTCTCAGTGTGAATTGAGAAAAAAATCAATTCAGTCTCCTCTCCTATAACTAAGTTAAACCACGTGCACCTGTCTTCTCAACTTCATGAATGTATCCTTGTTTCTCCCTATGTGCCCCTCCCTTTTCCGTCCTAGATTGCTAATGATTATATAAAGCCAGGTACATGGCTGGCACTATGTAAATAATCATGATTGTAAACTTCTCACGGCAGGGAACTTTCTCTAATTAATGATGAGCACCAAATAATTTGTTAGCGCTACATAAATAATTAGGGTGGGACTCCAGGGGAATTATTGGATACCGGATTTACTGGTATCGGATCTCCTGATACCGGATTTACCGGTATCAGAATACCGGATTTTTACTATTGCCGTTTTTATTACATTGTGGCCATTGTTAAATGACAATGATGTAATGAAATCCGGTAAAGCCAGTAACGTTAAAAATCCAGTATTCCGATATCGGTACGTGTTGTATTATTTGATTAATCCAGTGCTGGCCGTTATCAGTATTATCGGATTAATCGATACTGATAGTCCCACCCCTAATAAATAATAAAGTTAATGAGCACCCACATTTAGTTTGCAAACTTAACATGGCTAGATTTGTCCAGGCTTGCTGGAAACCCTGTTCTCCTCAGACCACCTGAACAGCAATCCGATTGCTCTGGGGAAGATCCCCACCCCGGTCAGGAGGAGGCAGACACCAACTTTCAGTGAGCATGCTTAGTGGGGATCGGATTCCTCTTGCTCCAGCTGAATTTTTGCCTCGGGCCAGGCAGGAGCAGGCCTTGCTTTTCCCGGACAGTGTGGCAGTTCTTTGCCTCCCAAGATCCCTAATTTTTTTTCAGGCCTCAAGAGGTTTTTTTCACCCCTTAGGGATCAGGTGTTGTGCCTCCAGTGTTGTGTTAGTTTTAAATTTGGTTTTGATTCATTTTTCACTGGGGGCCTTTTTGCTGCACAATCCCCCACTTCCCATCCCGGCTGGCGCGGGAAGGGGAAGAAAGGGTGCAGAGGAGTTCCCTGTTGGCACTTCAGCCTCTAAACAAACGCCTGTTGCCAGACCCCCCCCTCATGCAGGAAAAGGGAGTGGTAAATACCATGGGGAGTCTGCTAAATCCATGGGGAGAATGCCACAAGCCCGCAACATGGGGCCAATTGAATCAGGGACAAAATGGCACCCGGCAAGCCACATGTGGACCCAGAGGACGGGTGACTGTCAGAAGTGGGGACAGAGCAGAGCCAGGAAGCATCTGAGACTGTTACACCCCCTCCCCCCCTTAAGCACCTCCTTGTGTGGAGTCCCTTCAAATGGAGACGTTAAATAATATCCTGGCCTCTTTATTGCCCCCTCAATCCATTTTGGCTCATTCGCTGAGAGGCGCCTCCACTACTTAGGCATTTAGGTCCCGAGTGTCCTATGAGGGCATCCTCTGTAGGGCATCCACTTGTATCTCGTACCTTTACTAGTCGTTCTAAGGTTCACACTTGGGACTTGGCTGGAGTACCATTTGGAAGGATAGTTCTGCAGGGGGTAATCCAGTTAGTAACCAGGATTGGGTGATTATCGTGTGGTCCTGCCCTACAGTTAAGCGGGGTGCTGCTTTGGTATGTCGCCGGAGTAATTGGATTGTTCTCCAGCAGGTCGAAGGAGAAAGGAAAATTGGGTCCCTTACCTTGTGATTTTTCCTTCTCGAAGGACCTCCTGGACAGCAATCCATCTCTCCCTGATGTTTTTGGGAGAGTGATTACAACTTTTTGTGTGTAGCAGCTTAACCGATCTCTTTTTTATTTTTGCTACTTTTGCTCCAGGAGAAGAGACTGTAAATAGTGTTTTTAAAAAGAATTGACTCTCTGAAGTTGCAGATAGCATTGGCTGCTGAGGTTTTTGTTTTCAGAGTCAAGGCTATCGGAGCAAAAGAGATCGGATCCCATTGAGCATGCTCCACTGGATCTTGGTGTCTGTCTCCTCCTGCCCAGGGTGGGGATCTTCCCCAGAGTAATTCCCCCTGCTGTCCAGGAGGTCCTTTTAAGAAGGAAAATTCACAAAGTAAGAGACCCAGTTTTCCTTTTTGAGGTTTTCAAAATACTCTTAAAAATTAACACAGGCAGTCAGTGCTTTCTAATTCTTATCTAGTTCACCCTCACAACATCCCTGTCTGGTGAGACATCGTTACTCCCATTTTACAGATGGAGAAGCTAAGAGAGAGACAGTGACTTGCTCAAAACCACCCAGTGAGTTTCGTGGCTAGGGCAGGACTTGAACCCTGGTCTCCGAGGTTCAAGTCCAGCACCTTATCCACCAGGCTACGCTGGCTGCATTCTAGTAAATACTCAAGCTAGAGACCCCAGAAGTGGCCATTCATTTAACACCCTTTTTGTATTTTCCTTTTTTCTGCTCTCCTCAGAAGTGACCAAGATTCTCCTTTTTGCTGCGCAGGCGTCTCACCAGCTGGTCCCGCCAGAGGTCAGAATTCTTCTCAGTCTCCTTTACAGTGTCTGTTTTAATGGGAGCGCAGCAGTCTAGCTGCTGAGTCTGTTGGCATGAGCAAGGGTTATCACGCCCAGACCTGTTAAATGCACAGGCTGGAGTTCTTGCTGTACGCTTAACTGAAGCTAATTCCCCCCCATCCCCCCTCTCTTCACCAGATCATCCAGTTGGTGTTAATGACCGTAGCCAACAACTTTGTCACTGACAAGAACTCTGGGGAAGTCATGACTGTCGGGTAGGTATGAGAGCTTGTGGAAGCTTACCTTGGGGTATCGAAACTCCGACACTGGAAGGGCTGGAAACAATTCTCAGCCCCATGGACGGTCCCTGCAGCTTTCAATTTTTAACAATTAAAATGCAGCATGCTCTAAATTGGTGGCTCTCAAAAAAAAATCCTATCTTTAAAAAATAAATAAATCCAGGACCAGGAGTGGCCAGGTGGTAGCAGCAGGAGGCCATGATTTTGGTGACAGCCGTGTGGAGCCAGCCTGAGCAGGAGGAGGGGCGGAAACTGCAGAAAGCCACAGCACTGCTTTACCTATCCTGCCACCAGCGCTCGGTGGCACAGGCACCCAAAACAAGCATCGGCAGGGGATGTGGCCTTGGCCTTGAAAACCCTGGTCTGGGCGCGGCCAGCATTAAGCAGGACTTGTAGGGGCCATCGAATCCTGTCTTGTCCGTGACTTCGGGCAAGTCTCTCAGCCTCGGTTTCCTGTCTGTAAGATGGGAATAATTGTTGTAAGGATGAACTAGATAAGGTTTGTAAAGCACTTTGAACACTGATTTCCGATTTACTGATTCTCAATTGGTATATCAAGTTGGAAAACAACAAATCGGCATGAAATTATTTTTTAAAAAAGTTACCAGAAATAGTTTCCCAGGTCTGGAAGTTGACTTTCCAGGACCAGAAAGTTGGTTTTCTGGGACAGAAAACCCATAAATGTGTTAAGATGAAAACTTTGGGGGGAAAAAGTGAAACATCTCTATGCTGCCGTTCCCAAAGGCTCAGGGCCACTTTCAAACAATAAAAATATTAAAACTCGTACAAAAATAAATTCTCCTAGTCCCCCAAAGCTCCCCACCAAATCCACCCCAAAACACCTCCCAATTCCCCACACCCAAAGCCCCCCTCACAACCCTACCCCAAAACCATCCAACAACCCACCAAATGCTTCTTCAAACAGTAAGTCTTACAAGGCCTTCTGAAGGTACCGAGGCCTGGGCTCAAGTGAACTCCAAGGGAAGGGAGTTCCATAGCATCGGGGCAGCAACCGAGAAACACCCCCCCCCTCCCGTGAGCCCCTGTCATATGGGCAAATCTAACAGATGGTTCTCACAGAAAGGTGCTCCTGGCCGATCTAAGGGGCCGCAATGGGGCATGGAAGGACAAGTAGTCTTTCAGATAGTGTCTAGCGTTTCAGATTTAGCGTTTTCAGTGTTCAAAGTACTTATTCAGGTTCACCTTTGCAAGAACCCTGTGAGGTTTATTATTCCCATTTTACAAATGGAAAACTGAGGCTGAGAGAGAGAAGGTGATTTGCCTAAGACCACCCTGTGAGTTCATGGCTAAGTCAGGCTCTGAATCCCGGTTTCCCAGGTCCAGGTCCAGCACCTTATCCACTGGGCTCCAATGGCCCTCATGGATTTAGTATATTTATTTCTTTATTTTTCTTTATTAAAAGCATTTAGTATTTCGCCCCTTCTGCCACAGGCAGCTCGGGGCGGCTCACAACAACATAATTTAACAATTAAAATAATAAAACTCTAAAATATCACATTATACCCCCATCCCTCTCCTCCTCCCTCCTTCCCTCCCCCCCATCTGCCCCACCAAATGCCTGGCGGAACAGCCAGGTCTTACAACTTTTATGAAAGGAGGGAAGGTCCGGGGCCAGACGCACCCCAACTAGAAGGGAGTTCCACAGCCTCAGCGTGGCCACCGAGAACGCCCTCCCCTGCGTGGCTCCCCGGAAGACTCGGGAGAGCACCCCCCGATGACCGCAGGGGCTGGTCCAGTACCTGGGAGGGGGGAGGTGGTCCCTCAGATAGGCAGTGCCCAGACCGTTTAGGGCTTTATAGGTTAAAACGAACCCCTTGAATCAGACTCGAAAGACTATTGACAGCCAGTGCAGAGAACGGAGCACTGGTGTAATGTGCTCCCGGTGGCTCAGTCCCACCAAGAGACGGGCCACCGCATTCTGCACCAGCTGCAGCTTCCGGGCCATCACCATGGATAGCCCCACGTAGAGTGCGTTACCATAGTGTAGTCTAGAGGTGATGAAAGCATGGATGATGGTGGCTAGGTTGAAGTCCGAAATGTACAGCCTAAGCCGACGTACCAGATGTAATTGGCGAAAGACACCCCTTGCCACAGCCTTCACCTGGACATCCAGGCGGAGCTGCACATCGAGGAGTATCCCCAGACTCCGTACCTGGGGAGCCAACAGAGGACAGACCCCATCAATGATCGGGGCCGTTAACTCCATCGCCTTTCCCACCAGCATCACCTCCATCTTCTCGGGATTCAGCTTCAGTCGATTAGCCCTCATCCAATTCCCCCACAGCCGTCCGACATCGAGTAAGCATGGAGACTACGGTATCTGGGTCGGTTGAAAAAGAGAGGTATAGCTGAGTGTCATCAGCATACTGGTGACACCGTACGCTAGACCTCCTGATCACCTCACGAGAGGCTGTATTTATATGTTGAACAAGAGGGGGGGACAACACCAAACCTTGCGGGACACCACACATGAGGTCTCGGTATGATGAAAAACATTCCCCGAGTACCACTCGCTGGGTTCTCCCAGTCAGGAACGAGCGGAACCGTTCAAGAACAGTCCTGCCCACCCCTGCACATTCCCGCAGGCGCGCCACCAACATCTCGTGATCAACCATATCAAAGGCAGCTGACAGATCTAATAGGACCAACAGGGTCGAACAGCCCAGGTCCATTTCTCAGCGCAGATCATCCACCAAGGCCACAAGCACAGTCTACGTGCCATGACCCGGATGAAATCCCGACTGCGAGGGATCAAGAAAACCGACGCGGTCGAGATGCCCCTGCAACTGCTGAGCCACCACCCGCTCAATAACCTTCCCTAAAAAGGGAAGGTTAGAGACAGGTTGATAGCTGGCAGAGGAGTCAACGTCAAGCGATATATACCAGCATTACTGTCTTATTACCTATAGGGGTCACTGGTTATCAAAAGTACACTTCATTCTCTTCTCTCCACCAGTACAGGACTGCGCTTGTGGACTTGGTCGACGACCTTCGCTGTGAGTTGTACCAGGGACGTTCGACCCTGTTGATCCTGTTGGATTTCTCGGCTGTATTTGACACTGTTGACCACGTGTTGCTGGTGACTTGCTGGCAGGACTGAGCCGGGGTGGGCAGAACTGTTCTTGAATGGTTCTATTCCTTCCTGGCCAGGAGAACTCAATGTGTGGTGCTGGGTGACCATCTCCCCAGGACCTCACGTGTGGAGTCCTGTAACGCTCTATTTTGTCCCCTCTCCTGTTCAACCTGTACATGCAGCCTTTGGGCGAGGTTGCTAGAGGGCTTGGTGTGCGGTGTCGTCAATATGCTGATGACACCCAGCTTTACCTCTCTTTTTCAGCTGACCCAGGCCCGGCAGTCTCAGTGCTTACCCGGTGTTGGACGGCTGAAGGGAACTGGATGAGGGCAAGCCATCTGAAGCTGAATCCCGACAAGACGGAGGCGATACTGGTGGGAGGGGCTGAGGAAGTGGTGGCACCCATCATCGATGGGGCTGCCCTCCATTATTGGTCCCTCAGGTTTGCAGTCTGGGGGTGCTCCTTGATCCGCAGCTCTGCCTGGATGTCCTGGTGGTAGCTGCGGCGAAGGGTGCATTTCACCAATTACATCTGGTGCAACGGCTTAGGCTGTATGTCTCGAACTCCGATCTAGCCGCCATCATCCATGCTTTCATCACCTCAGGACTGGACTACTGCAATGCTCTCTACATGGGGTTACCCTTGGTGATGATCCAGAGACTCCAGCTGGTGTAGAATGTGGCGTCCCATCTCCTTACAGGGACAGGTTGCCAGGAGTGCATTACACCAGTGTTCCGTTCTCTGCACTGGCTGCCTATAGTCTTAAGGGCCCTATTCAAGGTGTTGGTTTTGACCTATAAAGCCCTAAATGGCCTGGACCCCACCTACCTGTGGGACCGCTTCACTCCCCGGGTCTTGGATCGGCCCCTGCGGTCAGCTGGGAGCACCCTCCTCGAGGTCCCCCCAGGTATCTTGGCTGGTGACGAGAAGGGGGCGTTCTCGGTGGCTGCACCATGGCTGTGGAACTCCCTCCTGATGGAGGCCTGCCTGGTCCTGGACCGCCCCTCTTTCTAAAGACCGTGTAAGACCTGGCTATTCCGCCAGGCTTTTGGCGAGGGCGACTGATGATGGGTGGGGGGAAGGAGGTGGGTTTTTTAGCTCCCGCTAGGTATTTTTATTGTGGGTTTTATTTTATTTTTTATATTGCTTATTATTGATATATTTGTTTGGTATAGTTTTATATTTTTATTTGTTGTTAATCTGTTGTGAGCCACCCCAAGCTGCTATAGCAGGAGGGGGTGGCCAAGAAATCGAGTGAAAATAAAATAAAATAAAATAAATAAATAAATGCCAGTTTTGCAGGGAAGCAAGAATTTGGGAAGGAAGCCTAGATTCCTTGAGCGCTCTGCAGAACACTCCCAATAGGTTGTCTTCAGTGTCCTCCTTTCCTAAAACAAGGGGGCTAAAACATCATGTATTTTCTACACACTAGCTTGGTTGTTCTCAAGCCCCTGATTGCGAGATAAGGTTGGAGAGATCCCCTGGGATGCTACGCTGTTGCTATCAGCAGCCAGTCGGAATCACCCCCTTACTTCCATGCTGTTAAGTTTTGCCTTGTTTTAAAACGTCCGATCTTCCAGGATCAACGCCATTAAAGAGATCACGGCAAGGTGTCCTCTGGCCATGACCGAAGACCTGCTCCAGGACCTTGCCCAGTACAAAACGCACAAAAATAAAAGTAAGTGTATTGATTTGTGTGTGTAAGGACGTGATTTTGAAAAAAGCAAGCAGAAAAAAAAAACCCTCACCAAATTTGTGTGTTCCTGTATGTATTCACGTCTTACGTTGGCAACACCTGCAGAAGAGTTCAGATTGTCTGTATGTTGGGGAGAGGCTCATTTCAAAGTAGGATTTTTTTTTTTATATATACACTTTTCTTCCACATCTCTGTCTGCCTTAGGAATTCTTCTGTGAAAGACGAAGTAGGCAGAGTGGTAAGGTAGAGAAGTGTTAGAAAGGGAGAGGAGGAACTGCCTAGTAGGAATGAAAAGATGCTAAAGAACTGATAATTCACATATAATAATCAGGGCCGCCCCAGGCATGTGCCATGTGTGCGGCTGCACATGGCCCCGTGACCAGCTGGGGCACCACGCTTGCATGGCTGGGTGGCAGGCTGCAGCCAGCTTCTCCCCCAGTAAGTTCTTCTGCCTCCCCTCCCTGGCTCTGGTCCCTATCCCTCACCTGCCTCTGCCTCCGTCCTAGTAGTGCTGCAGTAGCAGTGGGACGTGATCGGACTGGGAGATAAAGCTGTTAACGCTCACACTCCCCATGTGAGTGATCAGAAGGTTGTTGCCTTGTAAAGAAGGTTCTTCAAGATGGCTTCCAACATTCTCACAACTGGGTTGTGCGCGCTCACGATATTCAAATAATAGACCCCATGATGGTCTCGAGCTCCTCTAGTATAAAAAGCACTGACTCTCCCACCCCTCCCCCTCTCAGAATGACAGTTTTTTCCAACCCTTTCTAGGAATATAAGAAAATTCCATGCGGGGCTGGAAGGGTGGGTGTTGTGAGAATGTTAGGAGCCATCTTGAAGAACCTTGTTTGCAAGGCAGCAACCTTCTGTTATTTTTCGAGTGGCTCCTCACAGGCCGTTTTTACATGGCTCCGCCGGGTGGGGAATTCGTGGACGCGCCAGTGCATGGGCGGGGCATGCACACGGCCGCACACACATCCCCACTCACCCCCCTCATCCACACCCACGGAGTAACTGCCGTTTCCCCCGATAGCTCAATGCATGGGGACGAGTGGGGATGCGTGTCAGGCTCGTGCGTGCGCACACCCCCACTCACCATGGGCGCGTGTTCCGCATCGTTCACACAGGGCTCCCCCACCCATGAACACACCGAAATCTACGTGTTCATGGGTGGGAGAGGCCTGTGTAAAAAGGGCCACATTGTCACAACTGTCTTAGTTATACTATCTTCGGTAGGAATTTAGGATGTAAAGCAATATCTTCTATTTTGGAAAATCTGCAAATATGGTTCTGAGATTATTATGGCTGCTATTTCACTAACTCTTCTTAATGAAGTTATTGCTAACAGGAATACTGTCTCTAAACCCCCACCCCATAACCAGTTCATTTGTGCCCCCATATAATCAATTCGCACTGCCCCGGGGGCGCAAATGACCTGATTATGGGTGGGAGACAATGTGAATTCATTATGGGGGCACAACTGAACTGGTTATATGTCTCTTTTCATGGCATAATGTGCTTAATAGGCTGGCTGCATTTTGAGTGCCTTGTGTGTTTGAGAGCAGCACCTCTGGACCGGTCGCACCATGTGCGTGCACAAGGCACCGGCAGCAAGAAGCAACAGGCCCTGGAGGCCAGGCTGGCTAAGCTCCCCCTCCTCCCCCAGTAAGGCAGTGGATACAGACAGTCTCTCTGTGCCTGCCTCACTGCCCACCCGGCTGCCCCTGCAGTGGAACCACTCCTGGCTGGGGAGGTGGGGGTGGTGGTGGGAAGCATTGGGAGGCCATACTTGTCTATGGCCGCTCGGCTGAGCAGCAGGTAAGGCAGCCAAGGGGTGGCAAGCCGGGGGGGCAGAGAGAAGCATGGGGTAGGCCATGCTTCTCCATGGCTGCTCAGAGGGGTGCAGAATGGGAATCGTTCCTGTTTAGAGGAAGTAAATTGTATGTAAATTAAACATTTGCATAATTAGGTGGGGCCTAATTATGCAAATCCCCCCCCCCCCCCCCCCC
>QEPC01009654.1:1793506-1808994 GCA_003113815.1 Sphenodon punctatus | reverse complement strand
GTATTCTTTTTATTCTTCTTACTGTGCACATTATAGGGGACTGTATCAGGCACCCTGGAATTGTTATTTATCTGTTCTCCAGCGAATTCCACCTGAAGTCCCTTTAATTTTTATCCCTTCCTCAGTCTTAAGCAACTCTAAATCCCCTAAGTTAACATCATCCTGCATAGATGCCACAGTCTGAACCGTGCTCTCCGCAGTGCCTGTCGGCTTTCCCCCCAGGTTCTAGTTTAAAACTGCTCTATCACATTTTTAGTGCCAGCAGCCAGGTTCCATTCTGGTTAAGATGGAGCCCATCCCGTCTGTATAGGCTCCCCCCTCCACAGAAGGCTGCCCAGTTCCTGATAAATCTAAAGCCTTCCTCCTTGCACCATTGTCTCATCCACACATTGAGACGTTGGAGCTCCGCCTGCCTCTAGGGTCCTGCACGTGGAACAGGCAGCACTTCCGAGAACGTTACCCTGGAGGTTCTGGACTTGAGTCTACTACTTAGAAGCCTAAATTTGGCCTCCAGAACCTCCGTCCTACATCTACCTATGTCATTGGTAACAACATGGACCACAACAACAGGTTCCTCCCCAACGCTTTCTAGGATTCTATCTATGTGTCGTGTAAGGTCCGCTACCTTCGCACCAGGCAGGCAAGTTACCATGCGGTCCTCACGGCCACCAGCAACCCAACTATCTACATTCCTAATAATCGAATCCCCAGCTACCACACCTTTACAAAACCTACATAGAGTTCGATTTTCTCTTCATCACTGACGACAAGCCAGCCTGTTCCAGTATCTTTAACTTTCCCTGATGTTTGTTCTGTAGATGTAATGATGTCTGCAAGGACTCTGATCCAGCTTTTCCGGTCACTGAATCCACAGATGTTGCAAAAAAAATTCAGGGTAAGTAACTTCTTTGTACTGTGGGTTTTTTTTTGTCTTGAGAGGATGAAATAACTTGAGCGTCTCTGCCTTGTAAACTCAGATGGGTGCCTGAAAGCCTGTGGGAGATCTCTGTTAGGTCAAAGTGATTTCCTGCTCTCCCTGTGTTCCATGGAGATGAACCAGTGAATTTCAAAACCTGTCTTGTAGCTCTGCATAGGAAAAGGATTGAAACGGCAAGTGAATGGAAGAGGTCGTCACTGGGTAAAAACAGACGTGCGGCCGGCAGATCGTCTCCCCGAGCGACACAACTCAGGTCTGGTGGGACACCGAGCTGACGTGCCTGCAGCCATCCTGCCACGGCCTGTACGCGGCTGGGAGCGCAGCAAACGGGCGGGCGGGGGGGCCGCTCCCAGCGTCCCGCCCTCCCACCGTGACGGACAGCCATGGCCTGGGCTGTGACCTTGGAGGTTTTCTGAGGTCACAGCCTAGGCCAGTCACCAACACTCGCCAGGGCAATCCCCGGTCAACATCTGGCGGTGCATTTACACGTGCTGCCTGGGACAAAGCTGGCCATAACAGGCCATGGTCACGTCTGTTCTTACCCACTGTCACATTCTGCATGATTTAAATGCAATCCCAATAATCTGCAAATGAATCAGTCATGGGAATCTTTGAAGTTTTGGGACCACAGTGGGGCTCGTTGCAAAGCTTGGGTCAAAGCTGCAGAAGTTGGCACCAGAATTTTCAGGGGTGGGGGTACGATGTATTTGGTCCGACTTGTTTTGAATAGCCTTCATCTCATTTGGAGAAATGAAGGGAGACCAGAGACTGACTGACTCTGACACGTCCTTGGTTTATTTTAAGGGTAAACCTACCGAGGCCTCCTCAGAAGCCAAAATTCTCGGATATGGAGAACTTAATGCCAAGGATTATATTCCAGGAGCAGAAATATTGGATCTTGAGACTAAGGAAGAGCAAGGTGGAAGGCATGAGGAAGGTGAGTCTCTTTGTTTCTGCAGGATGTGCTGCCACCAACGTTCTAGTTAGACAATATAAGTTGATGCAACCGTATGTACAGAAACTGAATGTGCTAAATTTCCCTCTGTTTGTCTTGAGCAACACGGGGCACAACAGTATCTGTCTAGCAACACTTGTGCACTTAGATCGTGATCCACAAATCACTTTGGAGTAATCCCATCGAAGCCCTGAAGTCTTAATTATTATACTGGTTCTGCACATTCATCACCCCCTTACTCTTCATTAGGATATCGTTTCTGCGCTGCTTCATTCAGTTTGTGCCTTGGCAAGAGATAACAGTGAATCATGCTACCTAGGAGATTAGGTTTCAAGGAGAAACACGTCCTTGGTTTTAAAAACATGCGTGGGCTCGGCATTCATCCAGGGAAAGGTCTCTTGGCTTGGTCAGAAACATGTAGAGTTTTGTTTTTGTTTGTATAACAGTGTGCTTTGCCTGAGGGTAAGTCTCCACAGGATGCAGCCCACAGAGTCCCTTGCCTCAGGGAATGGGCTTTGTCATCAAGTCTTTATTCTGGCACATAGCGTCTTATACACAAGTCCACAGCGTCTCTCCCAGTCAGTCCCAGTTCTTCAGCAATGCAACAACCCCCATGTCTCTCCCAGCCAGGCAACAAAGCTCTGTCTGGCACTTGCTGCTTCCAAACTCCTGTCCGGGCTTCTCCGCACAGCCCAGCCTGACATTCATATCTTGGAGAGGCCTCTTCAGCTACTCCCAGCTCTCTCAGTTCAGCAGCTAGCGCCGACACAGGAGTAGCACAAGCTGAGCTGCAGGTGCTATCGGCTGTGTGGGATAGTGCTGAAGCAGAAGCAGCTGTGAGACCAAGCCAGCCCAGACTGTATTACGCAAGACTGAACTGTGCGCCTGGGGTGAATTTGAACATGGATTTAACAAACGTGAAAATTACGTGTGCGTGGATCCCTTTAAAGTCATGTGACTTCACATGGGGGCGGGGGGGAGGAGGAAGGGGAAAAATGATGTGGGTATGTGGCCCAGCAGGAACCTTGCATGATTGCTAATTTCACATGGGACTGGACAAATCAGTAGTTGTAGGCAGGTCCCTACCCCAAGGGGCTTACAATCTAAGAGAGACAAGGAAGGGGGCAGGGACAAGGGAGAGGTAAACATCAGGAGAGACAAGGATACATTTACCAGGTTGGAGGTGCATGTGTTTAACTTAGTTACAGCTAGTAACTGTACCTTTCTACCCTGCACAGATGGCTGGGAAAGCGCTAGTCTCAGTGAGGAGGAAGACGACGAAGATGGGGAATGGATTGATGTGCATCACTCCTCGGATGAGGAACAACAGGAAGTAGTAAGTGTCTTTACTGTTCTCTTCCTAGAGGTGATTTGCTGCACTGCTTCATGAAGTATAAAGCAGGCTTCGAAACCCCTAGTAAATCAGACCGAACATCACGTCTGCTCTGTGCAGTGTAAGCAAAATACCTAAAGTACAAACCAGAGGAGAATCAGTCCCATATAGTCCTGCTAATATTATACAACCTCAGGCAAACGTACTGCCTGTTCTTCTAAAAAGGAGTGGCTATTTCTGCACATTAAGGCTTCTCACTCGTACGTGGTACACCCACGCAAGGCCCTTGACCAGAGGCCTGTGGTTCCCCCACTTGCACCACCGTGGTGCTGTATCACTTGCCGTTAAACCATGGTAGCGGCAGAAGAAGGCCCAAAGGGGAGAAGTTGGCCTTGCTCGTATGTTATGCTCCTAAATGCACCATCTGTTATGCCTTTAATATATCAGGGTGGGCAAACTGTGGTTTCGGAGTCGCATGCAGCTCTTGGGCAGTTCAGGTGTGGGTTTTGGTTGCTGGAAAGAAGCCAGATGTTAATGATAAGATTATAATAATAAGGTTCTGGTGTACGCACAAACCGTCGGCTAAAAACCCCATGTCAAACTTCATTTACATCTCTGTTTAAAGGCAGAAAAAATCAAAAGCATGCCCATGGAAGAACGTAAGGCCAAAGCCACAGCAGTCAGCACGAGCAGGGTGTTAAGCCAAGAAGAATTCCAGAAAATACGCCTCGCTCAGCTGACGAAGGAACTCAGCGCCGCTCCCGGCAAATCTGCAAAGAGGAAAAACCTTGAAATAGACAGCGACGAGGAGGAGCGCAGGTAGGAGGCTAACCCCAGCCTGCACTTTCCATCTCGCACTTTGGCTGCCTGAGGGGGCTTCCACATATTTTCCAGGCCCATAGCATGGGTAGGCGTAAACTCCCCATACCTGGAGTTCAGATGTGCTGCAAAAATGTATGGGTCCAGTCACCACGCTGCTGACAGCAGGCCTGTGTCCTTCCCTCCTGGATTGCTAGCAGGACCTCCAGCTGGGAAGAGACTGGGGAAGCAGCCAGCTAACTGGGACAACCCTTGGCAGCAGTCAAGCGCTTGCGGGGCTGGTTTGATCTCCACGCAGGTCAGGCCAGTTCCACTGTCCTGAATCGCTGCAGCTGCCGGGGGTTCCCCACTTCCCATGGATCAGCTCTTTGGAGACCCGGAAAGCTCACACCCAGGGGTGACATTTCTCGCTTTAGACTGACGACATTTGCACTCAGACCTGGGGCAATGGCTCCATGTTAGTCTGGGGCCGCAGGTCCAGATTTATGAAGTAGCCATTGTGTGTGTGTGCGCATGCGTGTACAAACTAGAACCGAAACAAATAGTAAACTTGCTGTCTGCCTTTAATATCTACCATTTGGGATAGTTTGGTGGTTGTCTGGTCGCTGACTGATTACCATGATGGCTAACTGACAAACCGAAAAATCAGATAATACTGCAACGGTTAATGGTTTTACCATATTACCATGTAACCTAATGTTACCATAACTAGTCTGAAACCAGGCCTGGAGGAGGTGGGGTGTAAACAGGAAAGGTATTATGAGCAATAGGGTAAACAGGTATTCAGTGGTAATGTGGAAAATCAGTAAAAGGGGTAACCATTTAAACTGCTGAACTATAAATGGATACCGCTCAGTAACCAGTGGTTGCTGGAGCAGATTGGATACCACAGATATGGCTGGTTACCAGATAGCAGCGGATAACAGACATGCACCCAAAACCAGAAATTCAAAGAGTGACCATAATGTAGAGCAGCTGGCTCTCTGGGAGCATGCTGGACTACATTTCCCAGCATGCTTCCAGAGAGCATTAAAGAGTATACTCCCAGAGAGTGTCAGAACAATGGCTTTACTCCATGGTGGTACGCCTAGTTCCCTCCGCTTCCTTGTGAGCTTGCTGCCCTCTGCCCTACATTCCTCGATCGAGAAGCTGCCAAGTAGTGAGTACCAGGGCCAGTTCCTTGGTTATTCAGTACTCGGCAAAATGAATTGAGTACTGGGATACTCGGTGAAAATCAAGTAATCCTGAGTAGCATGTTTCAGACCTAGCCAAGACATCAAGTCAACCGTGAGCTATGTTTGTTGTAGAACACGTTCCTTGTGCAGAGTGAAGGGGCTGCCCCCCATTTCTGAGGTGGCCACACCTGTTTCTGAGTGCTGTGATGTCATGGTCAGGAAGGAGCATGGCCAGGCTCGAAAGGGGCAGGGCAAAGAAGTTGTGCCCTCCTGAAATACACCGCCCTACCTTGATGCCTAGGCACGGTAGATCCTGGGAACTGTAGGCCTGGCCTTTTCTTGTATCATGTAGAAATGCTCTTTGACCGGGCTATAGCGTGTCAGGCTACTTACTGTTCTTTCATTTTTTTGCAGGGGAGAGTTGCTCTCGCTCCGAGATATTGAGCATCTCCATAAGAAGCCTAAATCAGACAAGGAAACGCGGCTGGCCACAGCAATGGTGCGAGGGTTTGGATATTCCTGGTCATTTTTCTTTGAGGTTTTCAAGGGTTATAGACTTTCCATACACTGAGCTGTAGGAATGCAGACGCCCACCCTTCTGTCAGTGTCCAATGGTGTATTTAGTCCAGTGTATTTAGTCCAGCTGCTCTTAGAGTACAGCCCCCGGGCAGGATGCTAGCAGTTAGCACAGGCACAAGTTCCATTGAAGTGAATGGGGCTTCTGCCTGTGCTGACTGCTATCCTGCTGGAAGATCATGTTGTTGCTGGTGGTTTTAATTCAAAATATACAGTCTAGAAGATTTATGCAGTGTGCATAAAATCAGCTAGAAAAAAACAACTGGATGGGATCTAAACGAAGGCTGACATGAATATTTGGTGTGAATGTCAAATTCAGCCAATTTGGCATATTTGTGTCCGTTTTAATGAAGTGGATACAAAAGTAGATACAAATGTTTCTTGATTCGTTTTCAGTTCAGAGTATTCATTTTGTTACTTTTGTGTCTAATATTCCAATTAGTTCAGTAGTTCCATACTCGGGTATTTGGTATTTCTGCCCCCTTGGCGGTAGGAAGTGACCAAAGCGATGGAAAAGAAATAAGGCAACTTGTGAATTTTGCAACGAGGTCGGAGCCAAAGTTAGATATTCATTCACAGGAATGAGTACATGAATCAATCTTCATGCATGTCATTTCAGCCCCTAATTTAAAAGCTCTTGGAGTAGTCCGTTCAGACAGCTTTCCTGACGACACATGGAAGATAACGGGTATTCTCTTTTGTTTAATCTTGTAGGCTGGAAAGACAGACAGAAAAGAATTTGTGAAAAAGAAAACAAAATTGAATCCGTTTTCCAGTTCTACTAACAAAGAAAAGAAAAAGCAGAAGAACTTCATGATGATGAGATACAGTCGCAATGTTCGGGCAAAGAATAAACGCTCTTTCAGGGAGAAACAAGTGAGTGGTTAACCTTCTGCCCCTTAGGAATTGGTTGTGTCTTGTCCCACAAATTTAATCTATGAAGCCAACTTCACTCATTATTCATTTGGAAAACAATAAACTTCTACTTCATGCTCTGAGGACTGAAATGGAATTTCAGATATTTCACGGTATCCAAATTCAGTTTAAAGGAATGTTTGGAAGCCTCCTTCTCTCAAACCAATAAACTTACCCTACACTCTGTCCTCTACGCAACACGTAGACAAATGCCAGGGCTTTGCAGCTGATCAGAAACCAGTTCTCTGACAGACGGGTGGTGAAGCGCAGGGTTGGAAAACCATTTTTTAAACCTGGTTTGACCTTGCCTGTGCAGAAATAACTAAATTGTGTTATGGATCATGCTACAGTGGTAAAATAGCTTGGGGGACGTGGTTAAGATGAAATTTGGTCCATCTTGCATAGGAATCCTCAGGTTGGGTGGGAATTGGATTTTCCATTCATCATGAACTTCCAAACCCTTTAAGACAATTTAAGACAAAACCTATAGTAAAGAGTCCAGGGTCAGAATGTCCCAATGAAGTGGAAAATATAAGGGTGTTTTTAAACGAGCAAGGCTGGGTGTGTGTGTGTGTGTGTGTGTGTGTGCGCCTGTGGCTGCTGAGTCAGGTGGAGAGGAATTTTAATGGGCAGCTACCGCAGCAGCTGCCTTGCACTGCCTTTGCCACGGCCCATGGGGGAGGGGGAAGCGCACTGGGCTGGCCTTTGAAATTGACACGCCCCAGCACTCGCGGCCAGTTCCTGTGACTTGCAAAGTTCGTGTCTCCCGCCCACAGTGCCTAGGAGTGGCGGACCAGTTTGCTGGCTGGGTGGCCGCTCTAGTTCGTATGGGCAGGGGATGGGTGAATACGAATTGTCATGCCTTGCCCTGCACGGGGCACTCTGGATTTTTTGGCAGTGCCCTGTGGAGTGGCCATGAGTGGGTGCTACGTGACTCACGGGAGCGCGGCTCCCCGCACGCCACCTTGAGACGGGTGGTCAGATGAGTGGCTCCTGGGTGGCCGTGTATGGTAGCATCTTGTATGAAAACACCCCAAGTTTGAATGGTAAATCTTTGTCTATGGTACAGGAGGAAGGAAACGGCCAGTCTCTCTATGTGCCCTGCCCACGCGGTGCCTCCAAAACATACAACTTTAATTTCTGTCTTTTCTGGAATGAAGCCAAATCCATGCTTTTTTTTTTCAAGGCACTGAAACTTTTCAGGCAGCTAATTTTTTTTTTTAGCTGATTAAAAAGTTTCACTACCCTGAAAAAAGTTTTTCATGAGACTAAAACAGGTGTGTGTGCCCCCTTCCTCCCCACCCCACCTTTCTCTTGACAGGGAGAAAAAAAGAATCTTTTCTGTTGAATTTTCTTAACCATAAGTAGTGCAGACCACAGCATGCTGTTTATGAGAAGGCTGGGGCACCTAGCGGGACATAGGACGCTATTCTGACACATGGATAAGGGCAGATGTTCAGTCTGTTTTCCTTTCCACCTCTTACCTCAACCCCAAGTTCCTATTCAGTCACCATCTTTCTAGATTTGACACAGCTACAGAGGAGTTGTCTTGGCCACTGTCCTGCTCTCAGTTTGTCCTGCAAGACAAAGGCGCTTTTTGTTTTTAAACGCTCTTATCTGATCTGGCCGACCTCGGTGTCAAAACACTGCTGTCTTACGTTATGACCTTGCTAAAATTGCAGTTGATCTGGATTATCCTGCCATGCTGGTTTTCCCAACACACTTTATTTGGAAGAAGTGTGAATGTATTTCCTACACCCCTATTCTAGAAATGGAAAGTCCTTCCCAAGCACCATAATTTTCCTAAGGCAAAGCAGACGGTGTGCATGTCTATAGGAGGCCAGTCAGGGGAGCATATACAGGCTTTCCCTGTGTTGTTAAACAACATGGCCCTGAACTAATGTCATAAATTTCTCCTTACTTAAGATTCTTCCTACTGTGTACAAATGTGGCCACATTCACACCAGGAAAGTGCTGTTCCCACACTTGGTTACAAAACACAGGGAAGTACATGATGAATGAGCCACTTAGGCCACTTTCACACCTGCCCCTCCCACCGTGCATATCCTGGCTGTGGGAAGGGATGCACAAGCTGGGATATGCGTGGGGTTCAGCCAGTCTGAAAGCCCCCACCCCCAAACACACACAGTGATGCAGATATCCTGGCTTCTGCATTGCCTCCCCACAGCCAGGATATGCGCAGGGGGGGTGGGATGGGGGGCAGGTGTGAATTGAGCACTCAGCCTGATCCTGTGCACCTCCTCCGAGCTGGGCATATTTTATGCCAGATTTGATGAATGGGCCAAGGATCCGTATATAATGATCCAGTGCAAGCATGTTGCACCACTCTTGTATGTGATTTTACACTTTGTTGTTTTTGTAGCTTTAATCTAGGGGTTCACTGAAAAAGCTGGGAGAAGGGACTGACTTTCCAGCAGACAGGAAAGGGGAGGGGGTTTCCTCCTCTGGAGGGTCTGGTTTATAACTGGTCAAATCCAATGACTTTTGAATTTGAGCTCATGTGGCAGCAGTTGGCGAGGGAGAGAGCGGGAATGCAGGGCAGCAGTGACTCTGGAAGGTTGGTTACAGCAGCGAATGGTGTGGGCGTGGTCAGATTTGGAAGGAAGCAAAACAATCTCTTTGGAGCTGACATGGGGACTTTGTAAGAAGGGTTGTGTAGCTGCAGGGGCAGGTGTCTCTGCTTTTCAAGTGACTTTCTTTGCTGTTAACTTCTTTCTCCTCCGACTCGTAGCTTCCTCACTGCTCACCCTAATCTGAGATAGGAAAGAGAGCAGAATGGATTAATAGACCCCATGAATGTCTTATTCTGGATGTGATGCCGGCCACTGTTATATTTTTTTGTGCTGAGAGGGGCTAGGTTTGCTGCCTAGCAAGATATTTCAGTATTTATGACTGAAAGTATATTTTTCCCCAGCCTGTTTTTTTCAATCCTGTTTTTGTGACAAATTTTGTTCCAAACAAAGGGAAGTGTTTGTGAAATACTTAATTGTAGTGTGTTCAGAAATCACGTAGGACTCTGTCCCCGGAGAGTTGGCTAAATTACGATCAGATAATTGCATTCTGCCTACATAAAATTGCATCTGCGTTTCAAAATAAGGTGTGGCTTACTTTCTTCTGAATTGTGGTGTTGTCATCCATTCTAGAGGTGGCTGTTGTAGTGCTGAGCAATAGGAATTTATGGTCTGCCCAATATTTGGGAATTTCTGCATGAGGACTACCATGTTTGTCATGTTGTTCAGGACATTTAAACCACTAAAATGCCAGTTTTGCAAAATCAAATTTCTTTCCTTCTATTGCAGTTGGCTTTACGAGATGCACTTCTGAGACAGAAGAAAAGGCTGGTGAAATAGGTGTGAAAATGACAAAATAGAGGACTGTTCTAGATCACTGATATGGGTACCCAGAACCTTTTATTAAAAAAAAACTTGGCATAAAAATACAAGCTCATCAGTAAAAAAAAAAAGGACTGGATAGGTTGATTACACCAAACTAAAGCAGCAAATTTGTACATTTTGTACTTGTTGGAGGAGTGAAGAGGCCTTTTGATATTAAAACGTTTGCATTTTAAGAAAGTGGAAAGCAGTCTTTCATAGAATGTAATATATTTCGAGCTAACAGTTGATTGTCTCTGTAAATCTACTTAATATAAGAACCTACTATCTTGGTAAATGTTTTATTTGAATGGCGCACGTAATAGGTAAGTGATCAGAAGGGAAATTATACCTCCATGGTGATGTAAAATATTTGAACATCTTTGCACATCTCGTGGAGGTAATTTTTTAAGGATTTTGTCCTAAAATAAACCGTAATAAAAATGGTTGCCTTTGTTTTTACTCCCTTCAAACAAATGATTGTGCTTATGCAGAAAACGTATACCATAGATGAGAAATCAATTGAAGCATTTGAAATTAGATGCGAATTGGTTAGCGACCTGACAAATGGATTTAGTGCAAGATGGATGTGTGTTGTTATCATTACCAAGCATTTATATAGCGCCAGCAATGTACCTGGCGCTTTACAAAGTAATTGAATAGACACGGTCCCTGCCCTAGGGCTTACAATCTGAGAGACCGGGGAGACGAAGGAAGGGGAAGAGAGGGAGAGAAAAGGAGTGTAACATTCACAAAGATGCGAGGCCCCAGGTGCACGCGCTTGACTTGGTTGCATCAAGAATGATGGCTGGTTGATCCATGTGGTGAGGATATGAGTACACAGACCTCAGGTAACAGATTGTACTGGATGGAGGGGATCAGCAGGAGTTAGGAGTCGGGGAGGACAGAGTGGAAGAGGTGGGTCTTGAAGGATTTGAAGGTACGAAGGGACTGTGGGCAGCTAGGGAGAAGGGACGAAGGCGGTTAGGGGAGGCATGGGAGGGGACAGAGGAGGAGCGGAGTTCACAGACTGGAGTATGGAGGGAAATTAGTGCAGAGAGGTAGGGGGGAACAAGGTTGTGAAGAGCCTTATAGGTGAAGACTAGGAGTTTGTGCAGGATTCGTTCAGGAAGGGGGAGCCAGTGAAGAGAGGAGAGGAGAGGAGAGGAGGGGCTGCACATGGTCGATGCGATGGGTGAAGTGGATGACCCTGGCAGCAGAGTTTTGGATGGAGATAAGGGGAGAAAGGTGAGAGCAGGGGAGGCCAGTGAGAAGGAGGTTACAGTAATCGAGGCGAGAGATGACCAAGGCATAGACAAGGGTTTTGGCAGACGAGACAGAGAGAAAAGGGCGAATCTTAGCAATGTTATGGAGGGAGAAGCAACAGAATTTGGCAATAGAGTTGGTGTAGGGTTTAAAAGAAAGGGGTGAGTCAAACATGAAGCCTAAGCTCAGGGGTTGGGGAACGGGAAAGATGGTGACCCCATCGATGAGGATCGACGGAAGAGGGAGAGGATGGATGAGGGGGGAAGACAAGGAGTTCAGTTTTAGCCATGTTGAGTTTGAGTTGACGTTGAGACATCCAGGTAGAGATGTCAGAGAGACAGCTGGTGAGGCGAGCTTGAATAGATGGAGAGAGAGAGGGAGTAGAGAGAGGGAGTCGAGTGTCATCAGTGTAGAGGTGATATTGGAAGCCATGGGAGGCAATGAATTTGCCTAGGGACAGGGTATAGATAGAGAAGAGGAGAGAGCCAAAGACAGAGCCTTGGGGAACACCAACTGAGAGGGGAAGGGAGGAGGAGGTGGAATTGGCAAGAGACACATTGAAGGAACGGTCAGAGAAGTAGGAGGAGAACCAGTCGTCGAGGATGCAGCCATGGAAGCCAAGGGAGTGAAGTGAGTCCAGCAAGAGTGAGTGGTCAACAGTATCGAAGGCAGCAGAGAGGTCAAGGAGGACAAGAATGGAGTAGAGGCAATTAGATTTAGCCACAAGAAGATTGTTGGTGATCTTAGTGAGAGCAGTTTCAGTAGAGTGTAGGAGGTGAAAGCTAGATTGGAGGGGGTCAAGAGAGGAGTTGGCGGAGAGAAAGTAGACAAACACGTTCAAGAAGCTTGGAAGCAAAAGGAAGGAATGAGACAGGACGGTAGCTAGAAGGGTCAGAAGGGTCAAGAGTGGACTTTTTGAGGATAGGAGAGACAGTGACGTGCTTGAAGACGGATGGGAAGGGGCCAGTGTTTAAAAAACAAAACAAAACAAACCCCTCTACCATCCAGTGGCAGAGTTTGATTTATGGCCATATTCAATGAACAAATGGCCTAGGAAGCAATCCAAGGGAAAATAGCTGCTAGCTGGTCAAGAGATTCTTTCCCCACTGATAGACTGGCATGGGCACCTGATAGTTAGCAGCTGATAGGGTTTTTTTGGGGGGTGGGATATGAACAATCCATCTAAAGCAGCGATCTACCACTACAGAGACTGTTGCAACAGGGAGTCTGAAATACAAACCTAAGATTTACTTTGCGTTTGTGTTCCATTTCCTTAGTCTTTTTGTCCTTTTTATATTTGGGTGCTTGCTGTGTTGGTCCCCAAAGTAATAGACAAAGTATTTTAGATTAATACCTTTTTATTGAACCAACTTCGGTTGGTCTTTATATTTGAAGCTGTTTTTCTTTGGATTTCTTAAAAGTTTAAGAAATATTTATATAACGCCTCTAGCGTTCAAAGTTCTTTACAAGCTTTGTTTAGTCCACCCTCCCCCAAACCCTGTGAACTATTATTTATTTATTAATAGTTAATTATTATTCCCTTTACAGGTGGGAAACTGAGGCTATGACTTTCCCAAAGCTCCTCACTGCTCAAGAAGATTGTTTTTTTATATAGTACATGGCATGTTTCTGATGCTCGTAAGCGTGTGATGTTACCAGGGACCCATGTTTACTTTGTCCCCCCTACCCCCATTACTGCCAATGGGGTCCCTACATATCATTTCTCAAACTCTTGTCATGTCAGGATTGGCTGGAGCCACTTGTTGGAAATAGGTTTTCTAGCACAAACAGGGAACTAACAGTAAACCAAGCAGCAAGGCTTAGAGGCTAGGGACTATAAATAGGTTATTAGCCCTAGTCAAGTTGTCAGGAGGAGAGACCCCTCCCTGGAAGTGAACAGTAGGGAATAGATTGCTTATACAAACAGTTATTCACTGCCCTGTAGCAACTGGACCTGGCAACTATCAGAGACAGGATGCTGAGCTTAATGGATTATTGGTCTATCCTAATATGGCACACTTACGTTCTTAAGGCTTTACTCACTACCGGATGAAAGTGAGACAGTGAAATCTCCCCTGCTCCCTCTTTCCCTTGAAAGAGTACGGGGAGAGACTTAGCCGAATCTACCTCCCACCCCCAAACACGCTCCCTCTGCCTTTGGAGTCTGATAATAAATCATAACCCCTCACCAGACAGTGGTGATCCTGGGTGAGAATAAGAGGCTAGTCCCCGTTAGCACCAGCTGTATGTTGGCCTGCCTGTGGGTTCGGTGTTTGCTTGCAGCCCCTATGTACAGCAGCGTCCAAGGAGATTGTGGGCCCCTGTACTGGTATAATGCACACCCACGTGCCACCTCCCATCTGTCAGCTTAGCCTGCAGCCAGGATCGGCCAGCACCATAGTCGCGCCTAGTGCGGCTGCTAGAGAGAGCAATAAGCTGTGAAGCGGCTGAAAGGTAGAGAGCACAGGGGGCAGGAAGGACCGTCTCCTCTTGCAGCCACCCAGGCACACAAGCACAGCTGCAAGAGGGGAGAGTGATGGAAAGGGGGGGATGGGGCTCATAGCCAAGGAAGAAGCCTTCTCTGGCTGAGACCCCACCCCCTAGTTTCATGAGAGAGAGGCTTGGGGGGGCGGTTACCACCAGCCCATGAAATAGCAGAGGGTTGCCGCATTTATTAGCTCTGCAGGCTAAAAGATGTGAGTGGAGGCTGCATGGGCTCTAGCGAGCTGTTGGTCTTGTCTCTAAACAGTCACCGTCTCCTGTCCCACATGGGACAAAAGTGGCCCTGCCACAGGGCTAGCCACCTGCCGGGCCTGCTGTAGCTGTGCTCCTCCTGCTTCCACGCAGGGAGTTGGAGGAAGATGGCCCTTGGCTGGAGGCAGGGCAGTGCTACCCTTAGGCTGCTCAGAGTGCCAACATAAAGGGGGCATCTCTCTTGCTCCTGATCAAGCTGCCCCACTGTCAGCACCGGTGATCAACTCTGCATTTGATGGCACAGGAGAGGGGCCCCCTTCAACTTGCTGCCCTAGGTGGCTTTGGCAATAAGCTCTGGCCCTGGATTGGGGGTGGGAGAAATGCCCCCTAGGTACCCCACCTGGCACACCAGCCCCCACCTCCACCTCTGATCTCGCTGCCGCTGCTGCCTCGCCTGCGCCTGATCCAGCTGTTGCTGCCACTTCTCCTGCAAGTTGAAGGGGGTGACTCCTGTCCCCTATGCAGCTGCCACCGCTGGTAAACTCTGAGGCTGGGTAGGGGGCTGGGAAGCAGGAGGGAGCAGGGCTACCAACCCCTCAGTGCCAGAGAAGCAGGCTGTGCGTGTGCGTGTTGTGCACTAGCTATGTGCCCATAGGGGTTGGGCATAACATTCTTGGGGGTTGCATGTGAGGGGCACAGGTGACACAAGGCCCCCCCCCCACACACACAAGGGTTTGCCTAGGGTGACAAACGTCTTTGCACTGGGCCTGCCTGGCGGTCACTTCCAACTTGATGGTTTTTATCCTAAACCTGCCACGCCCCCCATTGCTGAAACTCCCCCAAAGTAAAGGAATGCTTGAAGTGACGCCCAAACATTGCTCGACTGGCCCGTGCGCTTTAGCCTCTCTCGACAGGCCCCGGGAACGGAATTAAAAATCGATCAATCGATCGATCACTCTGTCGGATCAAAGCGCGGCTCGGAAAGAACTGACCGTGAACCCTAAACCGATTGAAAGCCAGTCCGGCTCAGTCACACCTCCCCGGCAGCCTGGCCTAGCCCCCACCGCGGCTCCGCCCCCGGCCCAGCGGCTCTCGCTTTCTCCCGGCGGCTCCAGGCTCCTGCAAGCGCCCGGCTCAGCGAGAAGATCCCATGGGGCGGCTGGAGGGGGCGGGCTGGGGGGGTCTCTGGCTGCTGCTGTTATTGTGGGGGCGGGGGGCAGCGCCCAGGGAGGCGGCGGCGGCGGCGGAGCCCCCCCTGCTTTGCAATGTCAGCCTGGACAGCCCGCCCGAGCAGCGCTGGATCCCGCTGCTGCAGCACTTCGAGCCGGGCTTTCTACGGGCTGCCTTCCTCCGGGTCATCGAGTGAGTGACGGGCAGGGGGGGCTGCTGAGAGGGCTCTTGCTGGGGGGGGGGGCAAGGGGCTGCT
>QEPC01009654.1:1763226-1787902 GCA_003113815.1 Sphenodon punctatus | reverse complement strand
CAGATTTTAGCAATAGGTTACAAATTGCTAACAGTAGGTCTGCAATTTCATATTTGAGTTCCTTCAGAACTCTGGGGTGAATGCCATCTGGCCCCGGTGATTTGTTAGTATTTAGTTTGTCAATTTGCTCTAGTACCTCCTCTAGAGTCACATTGATTTGTGACAGCTCTTCCAATTCATCACTTACAGAGTAAGGTTCCGGCGTGGGTATCTCCCCAGCATCCTCTGCAGTGAAGACCAAAGTGAAGCAAAGAACTCATTCAGCTTCTCTGCAATGTCCTTTTCCTCCCTAAGCCCCCCTTTCACCCCCTGGTCATCTAACGGCCCAACTGACTCTCTAGCAGGCTTCCCGCTTCTGATGTACTTGAAAAAGTTTTTATTATTAGTTTTAGCATCTTTAGCAAGTTATTATTATTATTAATAATAAAACTTATATGCCACCCCTTCCTGCCTCAGGCATCTCGGGGCGGCTAACAACATTTAAAAAACATATTAAAATACACAGTAATAAAACTACAATTAAAACAGCCTAAAAGGCCCGGCGGAACAGCCAGGTCTTACACTGTCTGCGGAAAGAAGGGAGGTCGGTAATCCAGCAGACCTCCAGTGGGTGGGAGTTCCACAGCCGTGGTGCAGCCACAGAGAACAGCCTCCTCATGTTAGATACCCGGCCGACCCTGAGGAGGGTGCCCCCGGCTGACTGCAGGGGTCAATCTAGGTCCCAGAGGGTGAGGCGGTCTTGCAGGTAGGTGGGGCCCAAGCTGTTTAGGGCCTTAAAGGTCAACACCAACACCTTGAATTGGGCCTGGAAAATTATCGGCAGCCAGTGCAGAGAGTGAAGCGCTGGTGTAATGTGGTCGCGTCGGCCCATCCCAGTCAGGAGACGGGCCGCTGCCACATTCTACATATGTTGCTCCTCAAATTCCTTTTTGGCCGCCTGCCTTATTAACTTTTTACATCTACTTTGGCAACGCTTATGCTTTTCCCTATTTGCCTCATTGGGACTCTCCATTTTTTAAAGGATGACCTTTTGGCTCCAATAGCCTCCTTCACCTCCCCATTTAGCCGCACAGGCAGAGGTTTGGTCCTCTTCCTACCTTTCTTAATTTGTAGAATACATTTAGAGCTTTCAAGAGGGTGTTTTAAAATAGTCTCACACTGCCTGTTGACATTTAATTCTTGCAACTGCTCCTCTAAGTTTCCCTCTAACTAGGTTCCTCATTTTTACATAGTTCCCATTTCTAACATTCTATGTTATCGCAGTAGTTTTATTTGGCATTTCCCCTCCTGTGAGTGTGTCAGATTTGATTAGATTATGACCATTATTGCCCTGTGGCTCCAGCCCCCCTTGCACTAAATCCTGCGCTCTGATCCAGAGTGGCTCTTTCTCTTGTTGTTTCCAGGATAAGCTGCTCCAGGAAGCAGTCATTTATGACATCTAGATATTTTATCTCTGCATCCCGCCCCAAGGAGACATTCACCCAGTCAATATGAGGGTAATTGAAATTGCCCATTATTACTGCGTTTCTGACTTTAGTAGCCTGTCTGATCTCCCTTAGCATTTCACAGTCAGTCTCACTGTCCTGGTCAGGAGGACGATAGTATAGGCCGACCGCTATACACTTCCCCGTTATACATTAAATTTCTATCCACAGAGATTCCAGAGCGCTGTTTTCTTCCTTTACGATATTAATCGTGCTTGACTCAAGGTTGTCTCTTGCATATAGCACCACCCCACCACAAGCTCGATCTACTCTGTCATTTCGATATATTTTGTATCCTAGTAATACTGGTAATACCGTGTCCCATTGGCTACCCTCATTCCACCAGGTCTTTGAGATTCCTATTATGTCTACATCCTCATTTAATGCAGTGCACTCTAATTCTCCCGTCTTACTTTTTAGGCTTCTAGCATTTGTGTATAGACATTCAAATGTATCCTTTTTATTTTTATCTGTGAATTGTTTAATAATCTGTATTATTAAACAGGCTGATTTACAATCTAAAACAAGGATGGGGAACCTTTTTCTTCCCTGGGGTTACTTTGAAAATTGAGCCACTTAAAGCCAGTGCCCGTAAGTGCCCCTACTCCCAGCTTCTATGTGGCCCAAGCTCTGAGGGATAGGAGTTGGGATGCTTAAAGCTACTGGCTGCTCCAACTTGCCCAGAGCAATCTGTCCCTTCACTCTCCGTGTAAGGGGGCTGGGGGAGAGGCCAAAGGAGGTGGCTTGAGGGGAAGAGGGGTGGGCTTTGTGCACAGGAACGGAAAAGCAGGGGGAAAGGTTCAGCTCATGGATCTGTGGCATGGATACATCCTGTATCCTTGAGTACATCCCCTCATCTCTGCTGTCTTTCCCTGGAGATGCAGTAAAATGAATGACATGAAATGCCCATTGGGAACAATGGATGAAACACAAATGGCAATAATGGAGGCATGTGAATAATATGTTTTAACTTAATGGACAGTAAAGCAATATGTTGGAGCTGCATTTCCCACAGGGAACAGGAGTGTGTGTGTGTAATGACAAAAACGGGTTTGGGGAGAGGATGGAATAGCAGGGAGGAAGCCACAGGGTGTGGGGTTAAGTGACAGACTGATACCACATTCACACCTGATGCCTGGTGCGTTTAAAATGGTGCACAGACAAAGATGTGGCAGTGGGGAGGAGCCCGATGCTGGCAGTAGCGCCGGTGTGAACAGGGTTCTGCCACATCAAGCGGGATTCTGCTGCGGCTTTGCTCGCGCGTGACAAGGCTGGATTTCGCGCCCTGTCATGCGTGAGGCTAGCTGCGACAGATCCCCGTTCGCACCAGCGCTACTGCCGGCATTGGGCTCCTCCCTGCCGCCATTTTAAAAGCGTCAGGTGTGAATGTGGCCTGAGGGGAATGACCACCAGGAGCGGGTGGAATAAAGAGAGACTGGGTGGAATGACAGGGAAGGTGGTCTCAGGGAGTGGGTACAATGACATAGAGGAGGCTACGGGGATCGCATACCGTGGCAAGGGACTGGGTGGGATAGCAGTGCTCCCCCTGGTCTCCTTGGGTGACTTGAAACAAAACAGAAAGGGATGTCTGGATGTGTGTTGACTCCATTGTTAACCAAGCATATGTCCCTGTGTTTGCTGCGTTGCAGTACGTACACGATTACATCTATCTGCCAGTGCTTTTAAACACTGGATGTCAGCAGTGACGCGCAGCCCACCACGCGCTGCCCCCTTCCCTCAGTAAAATGCATGATATCCCATGATGCACTGCTCCCACCCCTCGCTATCCAGTGCTGTCACTTTTAAATCCCAAGGCTCTTTGACACGGCTCAGTACCTTCTCACAGAGGGGTTTCCTGGTTTCCCCATGAAAGACAAAAGGGCACCTTGACAGGGGCCAGGGGGAAATGATGTGGAGTGGGGAGCTGTAAATGAGGGCACGTGGGGACAGAGTCATGCAGAACGAGGCCATGTCTGAGGGGCCCGAGGCCATGTCTGAGGGGCCTGGCCGTCCCCGCTGGGGCTGTGGATTGCTTGGGGAGGGGAAGTGAGCGCAGCCTGGCTGTCCCCGCTGGGGCTGTGGATTGCTTGGGGAGGGGAAGTGAGCGCAGCCTGGCTGTCCCCGCTGGGACTGTGGAGGCGAAGAGGAGACTGAGTGCAGGCAGCGTTTCCAGTTTCTCATGACTGGGGAGGGGAAGTGATCCCCGCTGGGACTGGGATCGAAATCTTGTCATCCCCCCCCCGCACTCCTTGTGGCCTCCTCTCTGTCATTCCAGCCATTCTCTTGCCATTCCACTCACCCTTGCTGGTACCTTCCTGATCATTCCACATCCTCTTACCCCCAACCCCAAAGATGCAGCTCCATCGTATTACTCTGTATTCAATCAAAGCCTATGGTCTAAATCCCATTATTGTCAACTGGCATTTCCATTCCATTCCCTCGGTTGTTTCCCCCAGGGGCATTCCATGTCATTCGTTTTAGTATGTCCTTTCTCTGAGCTCACTCTTACAGTACTTAAGAATAGGGACTGGATTCAGCTAGTCAGTGTCCCTAAGGCTGCTGCTACTTCCCACCTAGCCAGAACCCCAAAGCCTTCTTCCCTTACCCCCCGCCCTCTTCTACTCCTCTCAGCTTGCCTGCACCCCAAAGCCTTCTCCACTTCCCCCCAGCTAGCCAGCACCCCCAAACCTCCTTCTCTTCCCTCAAGGCATGCTTCCTCCCCCTGGAGCTAACCAGCACCCTAAAGCCTTTGTTTCTTCCCCTCAAGCCCCCTCCTCTTCTACCCAGGTAGCCAGTACCCCCCAAAAGTGTACCCTCTTTCCCCCAACCCCGCTCTGCTAGCCAGTGCCTCAAAGCCCACTCTTCCCCCCTCAAGCCCCTTTCTCCAATCCACATCTAGCCGGTGCCCCCAAGCCCCCCTTGCCCAGAGAGTGAGGGGGCAGATGGCTCGGAGAATAAGAGAGTCTGTAATAAAGCTGGTATTTGTGCAAAACAGAGGTACATGTTCCTGTACGATGTTTCTTGGAAGCCACTGATCATGAAGAGTCGAAAATTCTTTTTGAACAACTTCGCTTCTCAAAGCCAGGCCTTTCCTGATCCAGAAAGCCTGGCAGTTGAACCATCATGGGCTCCAGCTGAAGGGGAAGGGAGGAGGAAGAGGACTCTAGACTTAGGGAGTGTCTGGAATGTTTATGTATAATCTTCAAGAATTGTGCCTCCCAAAGCACCAGTCATTCCCTTCCCAGCAGAAACTTCTCCCTAACCCCTATCTACTGCATGGAGCTAGGAGACTGGATTTCAATCTTTTTTCATTGGCAGACCCCTAAACAATTTTGAACAGAGGTGCGGACTCCTTTGGAAATCTATTGTGTTTATAGCCGGGACTTTAGGGAGCTGCAAAATAGCTTAGGAAGTTTGTGCAAAACCGTAGAGGTACATGTTCCTGTATGATGTTTCTTTGTAGCCGCCCATTGTGAAGAGCTGAAAATTGATGAACAGTCCTGATAGACGGTATGCGGGCGGGGCGGGGGGGGGGAGTGGCCTTTGCAACTGACAAGTACCAGCCAGGAGCACTGGGGAATCTGGGCTTTCCGGTGCTCCTGGCTGGGGCTTGTCACTTTCAAAGGCCAGCCGGGCACCCCCGTGCAGTGCCTATCACCTGAAGCAGAGTGGCGGGGAAGCGCCTTTAAAACTGACAAGGGCCAGCTGGGAGTGCTTGGGAGGAGATGATCCCATTTCTGGGATTTTAAACTTTATTTTCATAGTCATCTTACTTCACGGACCCTTTTGAGTCTGCGGACCCCATGGGTTGAAAACCACTGAGCTAGGAGATCTGATCAATGAACCGTTCACAGCAGCTACAAGATTTCTGTTGTTCCACAGACTTGCTTAGTGGGAATCCCTGGACTGGACTGCTCTCGGCTCATGGGCCCAGGTGCAATTGGACCTGCTGCACCTCTTATAGCTCTACTTCTGTGAGGAAGGCCCTGTGTGGCTCGAAAGCTTGCATGCTCTTGATTCAATAAAAGATAATCATGACAATAGCTTTATCTCCATCCGTTTTTAAGCAGGAAGACCAGTTTTACAAATAGGCAGGTAGCTTTCATGCAAGATCTCATTAGAGTTTTAATATTTATTTATTTTTAAATCCAGTTTGCATTCTACCACTGAGGGGAGCAAGGCTTGGCCTATACGATGGCAGTGAGTTGTGTTAGAAAATGTGTTTGCTAAATACATTTAAGAGGATTCATTGAGAGGTGACTGGAAAGACCAGCTAGATAACTGTGGCCAAGGTGTAAGAGAGAGGTTGCAGCTCTTGGATTTCTGGCAGGGATGAGTTTGACTCGCTCAGGATGGGGGTTCACGCACTGTGTTTGGATTTTGATCCCCTGTGTCTGTTTCCCATTTTTGGATGCAGTCCTCGTTCGCCGGGTGCACAAAGAGGTTACTCCCACCTAGGCTGTGTGGCATTTAAGTCCCCTAAAATGAAGAGAGTGCCAAATCCTTGTTTGCAGCACGAGACATCATTGCTCATGCAGTGTCCCATCCCGCCCTGAGCACAGCAAAGCCCTTACACATGGACAAGACTTGAGCAGATTCTGATTACTTTTAAGTATGCCTCAGACACAGAGGCAGTTGCTCAATTTTAGTTCCGACTCGTCTATCTGATGAACAGTTCTGTGTGGCTCCAAAGCTTGCATACCCTCGCCCGCAGAAGCCAAGCCAATCAAAGATGCATCTGAACTATTTTGTCTTCATCTGTTACTTTGGAGACCAACACGGCAACCACATCCTCTCTGCAGACTCCCAGATGCAGCAGTGCATTTCCTGCTCTCGTGCTACAGACAGCAGCGCGCTGACCATAGTTCTCTGCACAACAATGCCCCACCCTGTGAAGGTGGATTTGGCAGTCTCTGAAGTCTAGTCATGCGTTTCGGCAGGTCACATGTGCACAGCCTCCATGTGCCTCTTGCAAACAAGGATCGCACCCACTATCCATTCTTGATCACCTGACAAGTCGATATGTAGTGGGATGCCACCTCTCCTTTATCCCCAGAGTCAAGCACGTTTCTCTTTGCCATTCTGGATGAGCTATCTTTCATAGCCTCGGACACTTTGCAGAAGTAGCTTTCTTGCTTTTTGCTAAGCCCCATTTAGCAACATTATGACTAATGTTTTTTAAATGTTTGCTCTTTGTGCTTGCTACTGCAGCTTTCGTTTGGGGTCACTGGTCGTGGGAAAGATTTATTTTCTCAGTGCAGATAAAGCCTGAAAAGGCATCTAGTTTCACTTCCTTTCAGATATTTATGTGCTAAGTACGTATCGGTGTTCATAGCACTGCAGGGGAGAGTTTAAATTGGTATATAAAAATATCACTTTTAATTTTAAAAAATCAGGAAATTCTCCACCCCACAAATTGGCTTTGTATGTAGGGTGCAAGCTTCCATCATTAAAGTCAATGGAAGCTGAGCCATTGACTTTAATCGATGGAGGATTGTGCCCATAATTTCCTTTAATAGTTGTCCGTTCACAAGGGTTACTCTCCAGTCAGTTTTTGGAAGGAGTCCCTGCCTCTCCTTCTGTTCCCCTCTCCCTTGTCCATTCTAGACTGTAAGCCCCTTGGGGCAGAGACCTGTCTCTAACATTGCTGCCACTATATAAGCCAGGGGTGGGGAACATTTTCCCCATTGAAGTTGGGGAAGGGGTGCTCAAGGGCTGCATTCCTCCCTTGCCTGAAGCGCAGTCTTTCAGTGCTTGGGGGTGGGGACTGGATCCAGGGACCAGATCCGGGAAGGGGGTAAACAGAAACTAGCCATGAGCTGTGTTTAGCTAGGGTTGCCATATGTGCAATTGCATCTTAGTTTAGCCACTGGGACTGAGGCTTCCGCACCCCGAATGTTATAAGTAATAATAATCACTTGCTCTTTATATGCCAAGTAAGTGCCCTGCAGGGGAGAGTTTAAATCTGTGTATAAAAATACAAATTTACAAGAACAGATGCAGCTTGGGCTCTTGGGAATGGTGAGTGATCGGCTTCCCACAGGATTAGGCCCTTAAACAGATGGTAGAAATTATGTTAAAAACAACAAGTTTTTAATTCATCGCTCTGCATTTTTGTGACCTGAGCCTTGTATTAGCCACTTTATCCTGTATATTTGGCATCTGGCTGTGCTTGGAATCTTGGCATGCTGATGTTTTCTCATGGTGAGTTTATTATGGGAGCCTAAAGCATCTGTCCCCCTTTGGATAAACAGACAGCTAGTAATAACTTGGGTAGCGTGTTGCTTCGGAGACGGGTATGTAGCTTCAGCTAGTCATCTCCTCATCCTTCCTCCTAATTTCAAGACCAAATATGCATTTTTATTGGAGTTGCTGTAGTTATCGCTCTGATTAAGTGGCCGGGGGTGGATGGTTGTTGCTACTTTGCCATGGTTGGAACATGTGACGTATAAATGATGTCCTATAAATGAGCCAGTGTGGTGTAGAGGTTACGGTGCTAGACTTGGACAGCCAGGGTTTGAATCCCACCCTAGCCATGAACTCACCGGGTGGCCTTGAGAAAGTCGCAACCTCTCCGCTTCAGTTCCCCACCTGTAAGAATAAATGGGAGTGTGTGTGTGTCTTTCCCTGTGTTCCCCTCACCCATGTCCATCTCAGATTGTAAGCCCGCTAGGCAGGGACCTATCTCTAACGATAACAACTGTATAGTGCCAGGTACGCTGCTTAATAATGACATTGTTTCCCATTCATTTGTTGTTCAATTTTCAGTGTAGGATCATTCATGAGCTCTTAAAATCATAACACTGGAAAGTTGGAAGTACTTCAAAGGTCATCTAGTCCAAGGCAGGATATCCTGGTTTTTCTAAGTCAATTTTTCTTGAGATGTGCTGTCCCATACAGGCACATCTATACTTGGACTAAACTCCCCTAGGAAGATCTCTTCTTATCCCTGATAGCTACAGATTGGTTTAGCCATGAGCATGAGGCTCTCTATCTCTGCCCCAAATTTGACAACACTATTTTAGCTCTGGATAGTCTGACCATTCATGCAGATGTCAAAGATTTCTTTTTAACTTTCCTAAATGATTGGCCCCACTTATATCTTGTAGCAGTGAGTTCCACGGTCTAACTACACTCTGCGGAGGAGGTGGGGGTGGAGAATAAGCATTTCCTTTTATTGCTTTTGCATTTTTCATTCTCGGGCACATTCCCAATCTGACTTCTCAACACTCTTCATTATTGCATCTTTTTTTAAAAAAATAAAAAAACCCTGTCCCAATCTTAATAACTTGTGCTGCCCTTTTCTGAAACCCTTCCAATTCAACAGTGTCTTTCTTGAGACGAGGTCATCAGCACATGCTGTTCCAGATGAGGGAGGACTGTTGATTTGTAGAGTGACATTTTAATTTGTTCTTTCTGCATTTATGTTCTGCCTGTTAATTGGATTAAAGATTGGGGAACCATGTGCCTTTTAACAGTTGCTTCTGTTTTTGTTTTTCCAAGGTTCTGCACGAGTATTGTTGTTCAGGATTCCAATGGGGTCATCTACCACGGCCGAAACCTGGATTATCCTTTCGGGGACCTTTTACGCAAGATTACAATTGATGTTCAATTTATAAGGAATGGGCAGGTATAGTGTGTGCTTGGCATGAACAGGTGCAACTCTCTGGGAGAGTTACTCTCACCGGTGTGCATGTATTGCAGAAGCTGGATTGGGAGAACTGAATTACAAGGACACGGTGAAGTCTAGAAACTGAGTTCTGTATGTATTTAGAATCTTTCCATCCACATTTTATGTGTGTGCGCCTTCCTGTTTGAGCACCACCAGGGGCGTAGCTATCCTAGGGACAGGAGGGACATTTGTCCTGGGTGACGCTGAGCAGAAGCAGCAGTGCATGTGGGATCCGCCGGATGGGCAGCACAGGACAGAGCAGGTGGTGGCATGAGGCAGGCAGTGCAGCCGCAGTCTCCAGGGCTCAGGTGCGGGAAAGGGAGGTGCTTGGGGAAGGAAGGAGAGGAGGTGGGACAAGGGGAAAGGATGGGGGTGTGTGAGGAGTCCATTTCTTGCACCTGGGCCCATTCCAACCTAGCTATGCCCCTGAGCACCATGCTATGTCTGTCTGCGACTCGGGTGTAACTGCAGCTTTGAGTATGTTCTGTTACGGGTATCCGTGCAGCAGAAGGAAGTTGACAAATTCAAAAGAGTTCAGAATGAAGCAATGGAAATGGAACTAGGGGAGGCTGAATGAAGGAAAAGCTGGCAGAGCCAAGTACTGAATGGGGAACCTACATCTGCATATACTTGAATGGGCTGAATTTCAAGAAAGTAATCTTGCTGGTGGGATGTATTTGGTTGGAAAAGAATCTCTTAAGAGAAGTGTAAGCCCCATCGGGCAGGGTGGGAATATTAAAAACACGGAGGAAGAGCTTGATCAGTAGGACTCAGATTTGCACTGGCGGGATAAACAAAATGGATTTTTACTTAGCAAAAAATCTGAAAAATTAGCAACCACCCATGTGTCTTGGCCTCTTTTAGAAATTTTATTTCTTGGCTGTTAATGATTTCAGTCAGCATTCATTTATCAATCTTCCTTTGGTTTAATACTTAAAAGCCTCAGAAATGAATAGTTTGTTGTTGCAGCCCTCTCCTAATTAGCTGTCTTAGTATATTTGAGCCCTCTTTGAAAATTAAAGAGTCTCTCACTGGACGTTACCAGATGAAATGCTAGATGCTCATTTCAACCATAAACATGAAGTTCCCTGGTTATGTTTGTAAATCTGGCTACTCAACCAGCCACACTTTCAGCCTGGGTTGGCTTCCGAAAAGTCATGGGTGAGGACAACATGAGTTTCCTACCAGCATGTAGTCATTGTAATGGCTAGGTACTCGCACGGCCCCACTTCTGGTCCGTAGTTATTTGAGCGGCAGTACAAAAGTAACCCCCTGCATAGACTTCTATGGGAAAAGACTTGGCAGATAAAATTACAGTTAAACTTTTGTGAAGAGATTTTTTCCCTGCTGTTGCTGCAGTTAGAAGGGGTGAGGTGGGGTGACTAAAGTCCCCATTGCACTTCACGTGATTGACAAAAAAACAATGAGGGGTAGGGAGGAGTGGATTCCTGCCCCCACAGCTAAACCAGTGTTCAACTGGTTGAGGAAAGTGGGGAGCCAAGTGGCGAGCCAAGCGAAGTGGCGGAGAGAAGTGAAGAATCATTGAAATTTTAGAGTTGGAAGGGACCTCAAAGGTCATCTCGTTTGGCCATCTAGAATGGTAATATTGGCGGTAGGAGAAGACACTTGGGTAGCTGGCCAAACACACAGCTGCAGTAATGCTAGCTCATCATAACCAGGGATGACTTTGTAATGTGTTTATTGTTACATCCAGTAACACTCCTTCTTAAACACTCACTATCTTGAACAGCACTGTTATAAAATTCCCAGAGCATCTAGGTCATCATTAGTAAATAAGACACAGTGCACTTTAATCTTCTGCAGTCACTAGTTCCTTCCTCACGAAACCATGATACAGATATTTTAATTGTATATTTTGATCTCATTAAACCTTTTTTTTTTTTTTTCTTTTTATGTGACTTTTATTTATAACATCAAAGTACAACGATTTGACCATATACATTCTTCTACATACAATTTAGGCCTGTTAATGTTACACTGGTCACCCTACAAATCTCTATTCAACAATTTATTATGTTATACTTTAACCGAAACCCTAAACCAACAGCGCAGGATTCCCCCCAGAGTCATAAAGATGTATCAACAAATCTAGTTATGTTCATCCTACCAGCTCTTTTGCGCAGCTATTTTGCTTAGTATTTATTTAATTGATCCCCATAAATTGTCCAAGACTTTCCTGATTGGTGCCCAGATGGCTTCAAAATCTTGCTTCTTGTTGTGAAGATCCGCGTGGAACTCTTCCATTGTATGCATAAACCAAATTCTGTGAAGCAGCTCATTCATGGTGAGGTCCTCCAAAGAACGCCAGTGCCTAGCTATGATATTTATAGCTGCTAAACATATAATTTTACACGAGTTCTGGCAAATATTCATACATTTTGTCTTGGGGTATAAGCCCAAAAGGGCTGTTTCTGGTCTGAACGGCACTACCATTGCCGCCACCTTGTTAACAAGTTTCCAAACCTTGCTCCAGAAGAGCTGCACCCCCCCGCAGTACCACCAGCAATGCATATACGTACCAATCTCTCCACATCCCCTCCAGCACAGGCCACCCCCCTCTGGATTAGCAAATTTCATTCTCACAGGTGTTAGGTAATATCTGGTAGTTAGTTTGACCTGTATCTCCCTAACCTCCAAGGAGAACACACACTTGTTCATATGAGACCATATTTCCTTTTCATCTCCCTGGTTGATGGAGATGTTCAACTCATTCCCCCATTTCCTGACGTAATCCACCGAGGGGGGATATAGTGCATTTTTCAGTTCCCTATACAGTCTACCTAACCTGCCTGAGGCTTTATTTGTTTTGAATAGAATTTTCTCTATTTTATGTGGTTCCCTCTTTAGGCTTTCTCTGTTCAATGGGGAAGAAGCCATCGCCTTGAACTGTAAATATTGAAATGGATTGACTTCCTCCTTCAAAATATCTTCCAGCCTTTGGTGAGATATGAATTCACCTCCCCTGAATAACTGTTCCATTGTTAGAACACCCCTCTTTTTTAGGGCCACTCTGATTCCCGGGGCTAGATTACTTTCCCTTATTTGTATGGAGTCGATCGACGTAAATGGGGATAAATCCCCCCCCAATCCCAATTTCTTCCTAGTTTTTTCCCAAGTCTTAAGGAGGTTCCCTATAAAGGGATGAAATGATTTTACTTCTCTTGACACCTTACCCTTATCTACTATCAGGTCTTTTAGTGTCTTTACCCCCGATATTTCCTTTTCCAAACCAGCCCACTCAGGTGCCTTGGCGTCATGGTACCAATCGTATATCCCCACGAGCGAAGCCGCCGTGTGGTACATCTTTATATCAGGAACATTCAATCCTCCCTTCTCTTTCAATTGGACCAACACCTGTTTCCTAAATCTGGGCTTTTTTCCATTCCAAACTATGTCCCTCAGTAATTCATCGCACAATTTAAAGAAAGAAGCTGGAAGCTGAATCGGAATAGCCATCAAACTGTATAACAGTTTGGGGAGAACAATCATTTTAAATAGGTTGATCTTTCCCAACCATGACACCATCATTTTTTTCCAAGGCTGAACCTCCTCCTTCAGTTTTTTAAGTAAGGGGAGAAAGTTAGCAGAATATAAGTTTTGTGTCTTTTTTGTTAACGTGACCCCTAAATATTTCAAACCCGACTCACTTACTGGGAATGGTGACAATTGTTTTAAATGCGCCTCCTGTTCAGGCCCCTCTCCAAATATTAACGCGAAGGATTTATCTTTATTTATCGAGTACCCCGAGATTCTCCCAAATTTCTCCATCACCCGCAATAGTTCCGGCAGTGTCTCCCTGGGGTTGGTTATGTAAACCAATAAATCATCCGCATACAGAGAGAGCTTAGTTTCCAGGCCTCCAATCCGAACCCCCTCTATTTTCTTATTCTGTCTGATTGCTGCCGCCAAGACTTCCAGTACTAAGTTGAATAGGAGGGGCGACAAAGGGCATCCCTGTCTGGTTCCTCTCTGTAGGCGGAAGGACCCCGAGACCTCACCATTAATTATCAGGCTAGATTGTGGGTTTTTATAGATAGCTCTCAACCAACTCATGAAGTTTCCCTCAAACCCCATCTGCCCCAGGGTCTCGAATAGGAATCTCGGCTCCACGAAATCAAACGCCTTCTCTGCATCTGCCGAGATTACCATGGCGGGCTTCTGTTGTTTGCTTAACGCATAAATGATATTTATTGCCTTCCTAATGTTATCCCTACCCTGTCTACCAGGTATGAACCCCGTTTGGTTTACATGAATAATTTCTCCACTCAGAGCTTTGAGCCTGTCTACTAATATCTTGGAAAAGAATTTAAAATCTGCATTCAACAGGGAGATAGGCCGATAGCTGCCACATAAATCTGGGTCTCTACCTGGTTTGGGGATCAATGTAACTACCGCATTGTAAAAATTTGATGGCATCTCCCCTTCTAATAAAATGTTATTGTATACTGTTGTGAGGTGTGGGCCCAGGATCTTTGTGAAAACTTTGTAAAATTCGTTTGGGAATCCATCTGGACCCGCCGCTTTGTTATTTTTGGAAGCCATTATTGCCTCCTGAACTTCCTTTTCTGTGATGGGAGCATTTAGGAAAGCAACTTGATCTGTGTTTAACTTTGGTAGCTGCACTTCCTTAAAAAAATCCCTCATTTCTGTCTCTTCTGGGTTTTGCGTTGCATAAATTTCTTTGTAAAAATCCAGAAAGGACTGCATTATCTGGGGGAGCTCAGTGCAGCATTTGCCATTTTTGTCTACCACCCTAGCAATGTGCGCTTTCCTTTGTTTTGCCTTCACAAGCCTAGCTAAGGCCTTTCCCGCCATGTTACTGTTCTCATAGAAATAAAATTTTATTCTTTTAAGTTGTGATTTGGTCCATTCTAATTCCATAGCATTAATTAATTCCCTGTTTTTTATTATTTCAAGTTTCAGACTATGCGAGGGGGAGATTTTGTTTTTCGCCTCTAACCTTTGGAGAGCCGCATACAAATCCTTTTTTTTTTGTCTTTTTTCCTTAACATTTTTCACTTGCAAAGCTATCAAATTGCCCCTGATCACAGCTTTGGCTGCCTCCCACAGTATGGCTGGGGACTGGACTGAATTAGTATTAATTGAGAAATATTCCTCAATGGCTTCCTGGACTTGGGCTATGTTCGCCTCCCCTTGCAGCAGGCTCCTATTTAATTTCCAATTGTAAGATTTAGGGCCCTGAATTGTTGAATCTTTAAATATTGTCACCACCGCATTATGGTCTGCTAATACCACCGGAGTAATGAAGCACTTTTTCCCCCAGTGCGCGTCTGTTTTGCTGGCCAGCACATGATCAATGCGAGTGTAACTATTGTGTATTGTTGAAAAATAAGTGTAGTCCCTCTGAGACCCATTTAGGAGTCTCCACAAGTCCACCCACCCATAGTCTTCCATCAACTCGGGAATTACTTTGGAGATTCGCCTTTCATTCCCTCCTCGGGAGTGATCCAGCTCGGTTATAGTGGCATTGAAGTCCCCCTGAATTGTGATCAGACCCTTTGTTACTTCTGCTATTCTTTTAAAGGTGTCTCTGAAAAAAACTGTTCTTCCCACGCTAGGTGCATATAAATTTGCAACTGTTATCCACCTTCCTTGCAACTTGCCGGTTAAGCAAATAAATCTCCCCTCTTTGTCTTTTATGCATTTTTCCAGCTCGAAATTCTTTCTCTTGCTAAACCCTATCATTACTCCAGCCTTCTTTTTTTTGGCACAAGATGCAAATAAGCACCCAATTTTTGAGTTGGCAAACCTAGAGACATCTTTATCAAGCAGATGCGTTTCCTGGAGTAAAAAGATGTCTGCTCCCATTTCCTCTACGAAATCCCTCACTCTCTTCCTCTTCTGTGGTGAGTTTAAACCTCTCACATTTAATGTGACCGTCTTGAAGCTAGCCATGTTTTGTTCTTAAGGTTTTTTCTAATTTATTTTTCTGGGTATGCAACTTTCTCCATACACGGATACAACTCAGATCCTCCAGTTTTGCTATAATCATGGCAATCAGCCTAATTGTCTTGAAACTTATCAATGCTGCCTTTTTGCCCCCCCACTGGGGGTATTTATTCCTGTAACTTATCTCTGTACTGTTTTTGGAACCTGCGCCTCCCCTTATTTCCCCCGTTTTAAAGTCACCTCCTACCCTCTTAGGTCTTCTCCGCCCCTTCCACCCCCCTTTCCTCTGCTTCGCTTCCCAACCTCTCATCCTTCTCCTTTAGGTGTTGCAGGGATCCCCTGAGAGTGTATTCCCGGGACTAAGGGCTTGAAAAACCCTTTCCCACCCCCTACCCCAGCTCCATTAAACAACAAACACATTTCATATATTAACTTATACCTACTAGTCAAACATAACTTCTGTAATGTTTCCACCATTAACTCCCCCACACTTGGTTTTAAAGCTGTAACTTATTCAAACATTTCCATAAGTCAACTCTTTTAGTTTGCTATCTTATCTATACTTAAGAAAATTTCAAACATTTCCATAAGTCAACTCTTTTAGTTTGCTATCTTATCTATACTTAAGAAAATTTACAACATCCTATCATCTAATCCAAGTAGGCATCCTTTGCCACCCCGTTTATCCATCTGCTATGCAGGCACTCCCGATGAACAACCTTGTAAGAGCTCCTGCTTTAAACCTGGGACTGTTTCCTGATCGTTTGCAATAAGCCTCAATTTGTTGCCTAGGAAAGCCCCCTCTGTAGGCAGACCAGACCACCCCCCAATTTATCCATCTTGTTACGTTTCTGATCTTCCCCCTGGGTTTAAACCATACCTAGCTCTTTCAAGAACTAATGAACCCTTATCAAAATGGAGCTCTCCTAGGCCTTTATACCCCCTCCTTCTCCTGCTTACAGCCCCATCAGTAGTCTCAGCAATATTCTTTTATGTCTAGAAAGATTAACCAAACAGATTAAGAACCTTTACCCAGCCTTATAGGGTGAGCCGTTATCAAGTAGAGCATTAAGAAGCTCATAACAGAGTTCAGTCTGCCAATCTTCTCTTCCTCCTCCTGTCATGGCACCATATGCTTTGTCTCTTGGTGGCAAATCTTCCCGAAAGGTCTTCACCCTTAGCCAACTATTCACTTGCTGCCTTTACTTAGACTCCAAACCGTCCTGTGAGGATTAAAATGGCCTCTGGCTGACTTATTCCTTTGGTGAGGCAGCAATTGGCATGGCTGCCAGGAAAGTCTCTAAATCTTCAGTGTTTTCAAAAAATTTTCTTTTCCCCTTGTCAAAGATCAGCATTCTCGCTGGAAACAGTAATTTTGGTTTTAGGTTCCTTTCGTTCAGCACCCCAAAGTATCTGGTCCATTTCAGCCTCCTTTTAACTGTTTCAGCAGCATAATCTGGGAAAATTCTCACAGACTGTTGCTGGAATATCAACTTCTTTTTGATTCTAGCTGCTCTTAATATCTCTTCTTTAATGCAGTAACTTGCAAATTTTACCAGGATTGGGCGGGGAGGATCAGTGTCTTTTTGTGGAGGGCGCCCTGTTCTATGGGCCCTTTCTATTAATGCATCATGGAAGGGCCCTTCTTCAGGGAAGTTTTCCTTCAATATTGCCCAGATAGTCTCGTTTAACTTTTCAGATCCCCCCGGCTCCTTAACTCCATTTATTCTCAGATTCCCCCTTCGTGAACGGTTTTCTAAATCTTCGCATTTTGCACGCAGGGATACAGTTTCTCCCTTCCATTTGTTTAACTGTTCCTGGGTGCCCAAGGATTGATCCTCCAGTTCAGAAACTCTTCCTTCCACCACCTCTACCCTTTTTGCCATCCCCTCCATTTTTTTTGTACCTGCTTCCACAGCTTCCTTTACCAGCCTCATCTCAGACTTTAATTCTTCTTTCAGTTGATTAAGGAGTTTTTTTATAGTGCGTGTTCCTCCTGCCTCCTCCTCTTCAGAGCTCAGTGCGGCCTGGTCAGAATCAGGTTCCCGCGCCCCCGCTGCCATGCTGCTCTCGCCGCTGCAGGGCTCTCCCGCTATTTTCAGAGCCCCGGGCTGGTTTTTATGGTAGAAACGCTCAATAGCGTTCGTCTGGGAGCTTTTTTGCCGGGGTTTGTTTCTGCCAGCCATCCTGGATAGAAACGGGGAGTTTTTATTCTTTTTTACCTGGCGTTTGACTTGATTTCGAAGCTGGGGAGAGCGGAGCCCGGGTGACTCCCAGCTGCTAGCTGCGACGCATGCGCAGATCCCCACATTAAACCTTTTAAATGAGCTATTTTTTATTTTATTTATTTATTTATTTATTTTATTTTATTTAAAATTTATATCCCGCCCCTCCTGCCCTCAGGGCAGCTATGAGGGAACTGTATTATTTGGTCCTCTAGTACGCACAAACAGGATACTGTTTCAGAACTTGATTTGTGTTGAAAGCATTTTGGAAATTGGGACACACACCCTAAAGTCTAGAGTAGCGAAATTATGCAATCCTAACAGAGAGGAGAACAATCAGAGTTACTTCTTCCTCCAGTGTCATCAACATGAGGAATTGAAAGATGCTGCCTCTTGGAGATTGTGCAAGGCTTTGCATCTAAAATGATGAGGAGAAATTGTCTCTGATCATGTGAGGAAGTAGAGAGCTGGCAGAGCTCTATATAGCAACCTGCTACTAGATCAAGAGCAGGCAGCAATGGCTGATGAACACATGGGTTTGGGGGTTTCAGTCAAGAGCCTTCACCTCTCCTGGTTGAATGGCACATACTTCTCAGTTTTCTTCCATGACAGATATCTTCAAGAACCTGTCCTTCCCTTATACTTTGGCAATACCTGCACCTCAGTTTGTGCCAATAAGTGATTTTTGAGTTGTAATGTAAAATTTGGTACGTCTTCTCATTTCAGGTTGCATATAGGGGCACTACATTTTTTGGCTACGTGGGTTTATGGACCGGACAAAGTCCGTACAAGTTTACAATCTCTGGAGATGAGCGAGGTAAGATGGGCTCACCCTAGCCAGTTGGAGGTCATTAAACTCTATTGACCCTTTTTCAGAGAGCAGGGTTTGAAAACAGGTCTCCTGGCTGAACTCCAATTTGAGTCATTAAATTCTGCCTGCAATCCCTTTAGCTTCAGCTGGAGCTAGTAATTACTTTAACATGGTTAAATGTTGTTACATGGTATTAAATAGCTGTTGTGTTCCACCCCAGAGATGATGATATTTCAGTAGCACCAGTCTGTGCAGTGCACATCTTCAGTGTAACAAACAAACAAACAAACAATAAAAAGCCAAAAGCCTTGCTATGGCAAATTGTGGGAGCAGAGACTCAAAAGAAACCGAGTTCTAGAAGCTGAGGTTACACTGTCAGTGCTAATGACCTGTATATTTGATGTGACTGCTGCTGAATTATGTATTTGCATTTAACGGGGAAAGAAAAGTAAATTTTGCTTTGTCTATAGTAACGTCTTCTAGGGGACACCGCATGAAATTAACTAGCACTAGATTTAAGAGAAATAAAAGGAAGGAATTTTTTTCAGTTGACTTACAGCTTAATCGTGGAGGATGTAGTTGTAAACTCTGGCGGATGTAGTGAAGGTTTTAAAAGAGGATTGGATAAATTCATAGAGAATAGGGCCATAAATGGCTATTGGTAAAAGCTGGTATGGGAATGAGAACCCTGACTGTCCGGGGCTAGGGGTGAATAGAAGGGAATGGATCACTCCATTATGGCATGATGAACGTTTCTCTAAAAACTTCTCCAAGTTGGCCACTGTCGGAGACAGGTTGCTGAGCTAAATGGATCGTTGGCCTGAGCCGGTGTGGCAGTTCCTACCTTCTTCGATAACAATCCTTAGTCAGCACAAGGTGGCACAGAGCTTGCAATAGCAGTGCTAGTTTGACTTTCAATAACAATGTGGATAGATAGATAGATGATCGAACTGGACTCTAATGGTGCTGAGGAGGGCTAGTACGCAGAGCAGCAACAGCTCCACAAGGGTTAGGTGAACAGTGCAGAGAGAACGAGACAGGAGATTTGCCGGGGAATGTGATATCTGTTTCTAATCGTTTTCTCTTTGTTTTTGTAGACAGTGGTAAATGGTGGGAAAATGCAGTAGCTGCTTTGTTGAATCGAAATGTGCCCGTCAGCTGGCTTGTCAGGGATGTACGTAAACTCTCTGTCCCCCTTCATCTTTCACACCCCACCACAAGTTCTTAGAACAGGCAGAGTGTGACAGTGATTTTTGATTTCTGTTTTGTTTGTGCATATAAAATTGCATGGATATTAAGGTGGATATATGGTACAGATATAGAGACAACCTTATATCAGCAGAGAATCTTCAACCTACAAGCTACCAGAGGTGTAGAACATGGATAGACATCAAGGCTGGACTTAGGAGTTGCAGGGGCTGGGGGGCCTGGGACGGAGGCAGGGCGGCTGCTGGACTGGGGAACGAGGTTGGAAGCAGGGCAGGGGAAAAGCCTGCTAGGAGGTCAATGGGTGAGGAGACCGGTCTTACTGGAGTGGAGCAGTGTGGCAAGAGGCAATGGGCATAACCTTTTGGTGCTTAAGAACGCTGCACAGTATTAATTTGGGGTGTTCTTCCATTTGCTTTAGACCCTGAGTGAGGCCGGAGACTTCCAATCCGCTGTTATCAAGCTGGCTAAAACCCCCATCATAGCCGATGTTTATTACATCGTAGGGGGCGTGTTGCCCAAAGAAGGTGTGGTCATAACCCGAAACAGAAGGGGACCGATAGACATCTGGCCCCTTGATCCCTTGACGGGAGGGTAAGTGGGAATAAGGATGGACTGTTTCCGATTTTCGATCTGGAGAATGGAAATGTGTTCGGTAACCTGGTACCTTGTCCCTGTCGCGAGGGCTGTGGCTGAACCGTTGCAACGCTTTTGGTTACTGAGTTCCCGTACAGCTCTTCTCAGCCAAAGAAGATCACGGCATTTGAGAGCAGGGGCAGCCCCATGAGTAAAGACTGAGGAGAAATGAGCTCATAGATGGATGTTTTTTAACTGTCAGTCTGGCGAGGCTCACCCTGGGATCTGAAAGTGAGGTTGGGATGCTTTTACAGGTGGCTTGGCCTTATTTTACAATCAATCAATACTTTATTAAGTGCTTGGCCCTTTTTAAAAAAAAAAAATGACTAGGATAAACCAGAACAATAAATAAATATCAGTATAAACAACAATTAATTGTTCAAAGATTTCCTATGATGAGAGACTAAAAAAATAAAAGTAGTTATAGATTTAATACAGGCTATACTATTAGAAACTAATAAAACCAACTTTTGAATAGTAGGAAAAAACCCTTTTCCTGTTAATAAAGGCACAATCCATTGTAGTCTCAAATATTATTATTATTATTATTATTATTTTATTTATAAGCATTTCTATAGCGCCAGCAATGTACCTGGCACTTACAAAGAATAAGATAGACACGGTCGCTGCCCGAGAGCTTGCAATCTAAAGACAGGGGGAGGTGAGACAGGGAAGGGGGAACAGGGGGAGAGCCAAGGGATGCAACATTCATGAAGATGCGAGAGCTCAGATACACGTTCTTGACTTGGTTACAGTAAATTAGGAGTTTGCAGATAACAGGTGGGGGATAATCCTGGGTGGGGATGCTTAGCAGGAGTTCGGAAGGGCAGAGTGGAAGAAGTGGGTTTTGAAGAGGGACTTGAAGGCGTGGAGGGTGGGGGCAAGGCGGATGAGGGCAGGGAGGGAGTTCCAGGTGAAGGGGAGCAGGGGAGGGTGAGGGAGGGGATGGAGGAGGAGTGGAGTGCTCGAGCAGGAGTTCGGAGGAAGATCAGGGCAGAGAGGTAGGGGGGAGCGAGGTTGTGAAGGGCTTTGTAGGTGAAGATGAGGAGCTTGTGCAGAATACGCTCGGGAAGAGGGAGCCAGTGGAGAGAGGAGAGGAGAGGCTGCATGTGGTCAAAGGGACGGGCGAGGTGGATGGTCCTGGCAGCAGAGTTTTGAACAGAGATAAGGGAAGAAAGGAGAGAGAAGGGAAAGAGAGGAGGAGGTTACAATAGTCAAGGCGTGAGATGACTAGGGCGTGGATGAGAATTTTGGCAGAGGAGACAGACAGAAAAGGGCGGATCTTAGCAATGTTGTGGAGGGAGATGCAGCAGGATTTGGCAACGGAGTCAATGTAAGGTTTGACGGTAAGGTGCGAGTCGAAGATGAAGCCCAAGCTGCAAGCTTGGGGGACAGGGAGGATAGAGACCCTGTCTATGGCAATTGACAGGGAAGAGGGAGAGGAAAGACTGGGAGGGAAGATAAGGAGTTCAGTTTTCACCATGTTCAGTTTGAGTTGGCGTTGAGACATCCAGGCGGAGATATCGGAGAGACAGTTGGTGAGACAAGCTTGAACAGAGGGGGAGAGGGAAGGAGTGGAGAGAGTTGAGTGTCAACGTATAGGTGTTATTGGAAGCCATGGGAGGCAATGAGTTTGCCTAGAGATTGGGTGTAGGTAGAGAAGAGGAGCGGGCCAAGGACGGAGCCGTGGGGAACCCCGACTGAGAGGTGTAGGGAAGAGGAGGGGGAGGAGTTAGGACGAGATACATTGAAGGACAAAATGTGTACAAAATTGACAAAAAGAGTAAAATATGTAACAAAGCTTCAACCTCACCAGAGTTATGTAAACAGACATGCTTTATTATAAGGTTTGGGTTTTTTTTTTAATCATAGCAGCCTCTCAAAACTGCAGGATCAAATAGTTGGAAACGTAACTGAGTGTAAGCTCTGCATAACTCAGAGTTTTGGTTGCCTTATTTTACAGGTGGTCGGTTTGATTGGTGGAGTAGTTACAGTGGGGACAGTGCGGTGCTGCCACCCCTGTTCAACAGACCGCACCATCACCTGAGACTACCACCGTCGGCAGCCCTATCTCTTGCCGAGCCGTCCAACTGCTGCCACACTCATAGCTCACCCCCCCTCCCATCTCGCGGAGCAAGGGGAAGAAAGAGCACAGCGGGAGACGACTGTGAGTGTGGTGGCGTTTGGGCGGCTTGTCGGAGGTAGCGCTGCAGCAGCAGCCTTGGGTGACAACGCGGTCTCTTGGGGAGTGGTGGCAGCACCGTGCATGCATGTCATGTGGGATTGATAGGGGTGTCATGTGCGCGTGGGACCATGGCTTGGCCCCTTTATTGTCCGTAAATGAATCTAAATGCTGACAATATTGTGTTTTTTGTGTGCTTTGTGGCATAGGTGGTTCCGTGTGGAGACAAACTATGACCACTGGACAACCCCGCCTCCTGTAGACGATCGAAGGTGTGTTTCAGCACGAGGGGTCCCTCAAGATACTGCTTTTTTATTTAAAAGAATGCTGCACAGACCTGGTTGCTCTTTGTGCTGGTCTGTCGGAGTGCTGAGGAGGCTGTAAAGCTCAGCATCTGCAATGAGTGTAGTGTGTCTTCCTGTTCAAAGGAGACTAGAGGGTCTCCATCCAGTGGCCTTTGTCTGCTGGGGATCCTTGAGCCTGAAGTGCATAATACCAGGAAGGGGAACAGTAGCTGGGGAAACGCTTCAAGCGGAGTAGGGAGGAATCCTAGGTACAGAAAGTACTGTAGAACTGAAAACTAGTCATTGTGTTAAGGTGTCACAATAAACAGCTGTTTGGTGTCAATGTTAGAACAGTTCCGGAGCGTTTGCAGATGAGTAGGCTATTTTATACAGAGGGGAAATGGCTTGCAGGTTCATTACCATTTTATGCCCAAGATATAAAGCAGGGGTGGGGGAACTTTTTCTCTCCTATAGGGCCACTTTGAAAATTAGTACAAGCTCTGCTAGCTGGATAGGGCTCAGGATGGGGATAAAGAAGGAGATGATCCAGATCGTAGATGTAATTCGATACCCTAGATCCATGCCCTGTCCTTGAATGCATGCCCTCTCACCTGCTCCCTTCTTCCAGTGCTTGAGGGCTGGGACTGGATCCACAGGCCAGGTATAGGAATTGGAAAGAGGCTAAATAAGACACACACAGCTGTAGTCTGGATTTGGATTTAGTCCATCGGTTTGGACGTTCCCTACCTCAATACAGAGTCGGAGTCCAAGGTTATAAAGGTTCACCAGGTCATGTAATCTGACTGCGTTTGTATAGCAGACCATCAAATCCTATCCCACCACCCCCATTCAAAGCATCAACCCTAATTTACAGAGACAAAAAATGCAACCCTAAATATTGGTATGCTCCAAGCCGAGAGCTGGGAGGGGCCAAGGTGCACGAGATGATAATCCCAATACTGATGCATTCCGTTCGCTACTTTGTTCCCACTATTCTTTGATCTTGGCGACCCAAAGGAAAACTGATCACTTGTTTCCAAAGTGGCAAACTTTTCACACGCTGGCTTTCACGTTCATGGTTCACTTGATGTCCGCTTTGTATCGGATAACATTTTATTTCCTTTTTTCCATATAGGACTCCAGCCATCAGAGCACTTAATGCCACTGGACAGCACAATATTAACTTTGACACCCTCTTTCAGGTAATTCTTCCTCACCCTGCATCGTAGTGTTTTATTTTTGACTTAATAGTCTGTTGCTTTAAGAGGCTACCAAAACAGCGGCACTAGTTTCAGATGGCAATGCCCGAGAAGCACAAAAAGCCCTGACATAATAAGTAAATGAGGAAGAAATTTATTAAAGTTGTGTTTAATCTTTTGGAACCTTTGACCTAGTACAATATATGAAGGGATGAATTCAAGTCACAAAGTTCAGATCTAGGGTTCAAGCCCTTCAAGTTTCTAGGTCCAAACCCAAACCTTTGAGCTTGACCCATATGCAGATTTCTGACACCATGATCATAAGCAAAGTGTTTCCATGTTCAAATCTCAGAGATTTCTACCCTCACTCCCATTTTTGGTGAATTCGTGGAACACCTGCCTCTAGTGCAACCCTGCAAACCCTCAGATTAACCATGCACCATATTGAATTCATGTCAATGCATGAGGCAGGAAAGAATTTTATTTATAGCAGGATCAGGCTTAAGGCGCTCTCGAGCCTGTTTTTAGCCCTTAACATTCCAGGATTTTACTGTGAATGATGGGCTTGACTTCTGGAATGCTTGCATCATGTGCAGCTCCTCTTGTCATATTTCTTTCACCACCCACAAGGAATAACTCCAATATGGCGGATGAAGGAATAGAACTGATGGAATTAACAGTTTGACCCCTACTAACTTCAGTAGACTTTGGAGTAAACCGTTAGATGGAGAGCAAAAGCTTGTGCTGTTGTGGACAAAGACTAGTGCAGAGGCTCCCAAACGGTGGGTCAGGCTCACAGGCGGGGTTGAAAACCGATGTGACGCAGGTCTGCAACGGCCCGCCTGGGCCAGGGAGCCACCTGCACGTCTGTTCTCCAGCCGCCAGATGTTGGCCTAGGACTACCCTGCGCCAGGTAGGCAACTGCCCCAGAATGTATCCCCTGGAAGATCCTGGGCACTCATTCTGGGCCAAAGGCTGCCCATGTTGGGCCAAAGGCCATCCCCTCTCCTGTCAACGTGTACGTGCAGCCTTTGGGAGAGGTTGTT
>QEPC01009654.1:1711509-1727560 GCA_003113815.1 Sphenodon punctatus | reverse complement strand
ACCCCCCAGGTCACGCAGTCGCCTCAGCAGCAGCCCATGGTCCACAGTATCAAAAGCAGCCGAGAGATCTAGCAGGATAAGAAATGTTGAACATCCTGCATCCATCTCCCGGCGGAGGTCATCTACCAAGGCCACCAACGCCGTCTCGGTGCCATAGCCGGGGCGGAACCCAGATTGAAAAGGGTCTAGGAAACCGATGCTATCCAGATGCACCTGGAGCGCCACCACCCGCTCAATAACCTTCCCTAAAAAGGGAAGGTTAGAGACAGGTCGGTAACTGGCGAGCGCATCCACGTCCAAAGATGTTTTTTTCAGCAGGGGGCGCACAACAGCCTCTTTGAGGCAGGGCGGCAACCTCCCCTGCTGCAAGGACGCGTTCACTACCCTCGCCAGCACCATCCCCAACGTCTCCCTGGAAGCTTTTACTAACCAGGACGGGCACGGATCAAGTTCACAACACGTGGCCCTCACAGACCCCAGGACATCCACCGCATCAGCCGGCATCACTTCCCAAAAGCTTGGGATAATCTTTGATTCCAGTTCAAAATAACTTGGAAATTTGGGTTGTTTTTGTTTATTTCTGGTATGTCCATAGGTTAATCTGTTTGTGCTGGTTTGTTGGGTGGATGTTTGAATAAGACACATAGGTTGCAGCCTGAGTGATTCAAAATAATATCATTTTATATGGGACTTTTTATGAGGGCAGTTTAAAGCCCTGTGGTTTTTATTTATTTGTTTGTTTGTTTTGTTTATTTAATTACACTTATATGCTGCCCCCTCATGCCTACGGCATCTTGGGGTGGCTTCCAACACAAAATAAAACAATTTAAAACAATATAAAAACCACATTACAATTTAAAAAAAAATGCTAATATTATTATTAAAACAAATTTAAAACACTCCTCCCCACAAAAATTTAACCCACCCTCCCCTCCCCGCCTCCGAAGGCCTGGGCGAACAGCCATGTCTTACAGGCCCGACGGAAGGCCAACAGACTCGGGGCCAGCCGTGCTTCCTCTGGGAGGGAGTTCTATAGCCGTGGCCCAGCCACCGAGAACACCCTCCATTGTAGCCCCCCGCTTTACGCGGGGAACCTCCAGGAAGGCGCCCCCGGTGGATCGGAGGGGCCGTCCTGAGTCACGGAGGGCAAGGCGGTCCCTGAGGTATCCAGGTCCAAGACCGTGCAGGGCCTTTTAGATCAAAGTCAATACCTTGAATCTGGCTCGGCACGTTACAGGCAGCCAGCGCAGCGCACGGAGTACCAGTGTTATGTGCTCTCGTCGGCCCGTCCCTGTTAGGAGACGGGCCACTGCATTCTGCACTAGCTGCAACCTCCGGGCCAGCGTCAAGCGAAGCCCCACGTAGAGCGCGTTACAGTAGTCCAGCCTCGAGGTGATTGAAGGCATGGATCAAAGCGGCCAGGTCGGGTCTGGAGATATACGGGTGCAGCCTCCACACCAGATACAGCTGGTGGAAAGCTGCCTTCGCCACCGCATCCACCTGCTGATCTAGACAGAGGCCTACATCCAATAACACCCCCAGACTCCGAATCTGCTGGGCCACGGAGGGGCACACCCCCTCCACAAGAGGGGGCAACACCTCCTCCACTCGGCCTACCACCATCACCTCCATCTTATCGGGATTAAGCTTCAGTCTGCTCTGCCATAGGCAACTCGCCACGGCCTCCAAATACGGAGATAGCATGGAGACGGCAGGTTTTGGTTATGATCATGAAGAACCGAGTTTTTGAAACCTGAATTCCTAAAGTTAAGGACCTAAATCAGGGGTGGAGAACCATCAGCTGATAGTCATAATCTGGCCCACAGCTGTTTTTTATTTGGCCCCTTTCCAATTCCTGGATCTGGCCCCTGGATCCAGTCCCTACTCTCAAGCACTGAAAGAAGTGTGTTCTGGGAAAGGGAGTGGAGAGGAGGACATGCACTCAAGGATAGAGGTGGGTGGATCCATGGCACAGATCCATAAACTGGACTCTCCCTTTTCTTCCCCCATCTTGAGTGCATCCCTTAAACACCATGCTGTATTCAGTTAGTTGCACTTGCTAGTGTTCAATTTAGTTTCATTTTGTAAGTTTGTCCCGTAGAGGCTCCTGTAGCCTAGGCTGCAGGGGAGATGGGATAAAGGAGGAGGGACAGAAAGAGAAAGAAGCAAGATGGCACTCCTGCCCTCAATTCTTAGCCATCCCATATAGCTTGCCTTCATTTTTGCAGTGGCCCTCAGGAGGAAAAAGGTTCCCCACACTTGGCCAATGTGTCGATACTCGTTTTAGGCATCTTGCAACAGGAAGAGTACTCTTCCTTGTGTATCTTGTGGCCAATCGCTCAGCTGCCCTACTCAGTCCCCTCTCTTCCCCTGACCCTCAGTTGCACTTGACTCGGGAAGTTCGTACTTGCTTCCTTTCTGGAGTTAGTTTAATAAACAGAAATAATGCAACAGTCCTTCAAGTTTTGTTCCATGCCTGGAGACAAGTACCCTGGCTCTTGCATCAAGGTTTTCCTGTGCTCCTCCTCAGTTTCATGGTAGAATTGTCACAGTCATGCTAGTAGAGAACGTGACCCCGTATTTCTTTGTATATACTGAGTGTTTGGTTGGTTGGCAGGTGACAGGCCGGTCACGTCGGTCTCTGGGCAAAGGATTCCACTCTGTCAGTCAGATATTGGTTGTTCCACAGAACCACTAAAGCTACTTAACTGCTCACCAACACTTACAGTCTCCGGAAAGTTGTTAAGGCACTCCATGGGTGTTTTCAGACGTGATGGGGCCAATTGGCCCCGTTACGAAATCAATGAATTAATCCCCCACTGGGATGACCCGTCACACCCTAACAGACGTGCCGGGGGGTCCCGGCGGGGAATCGGGGAGGGGGTGGGGCCGCGGGGCGCAACGTGCAGCCGCACGGCCCCGCCCCCTCCACGCTCCCCGCCGCCATCCCTCTGGGGAGACGGGCGGTCGCCATGGCCAATGCGGCCGCAGCGCTCGCCCACTATGGCCACGGGCCGGAATCCCTGCGGGGATTCCAGGCCGCGGCCGCCGTCCAGACGTGACGGCGGGGGTCACCACGGCAGGGAATCGCCTTCACCATGCGACGGCCTCCGGCCCCGCCGCTTCGGCCGCTTGCATGGTGAATGTGATTTCCCGCCGTGGTAACATCTGGGGGGGGGAACATCCATTCCCCCCAACAGACGTTACGTGATCCAAGCCACCACAGGGAATTGACTGTGGTTGACATTGACCACGCAACGTCTGAAAATACCCCATGTGTGTTTTCAGAATGCCAGATTCCCTGCCACCCTGGTAAAAAAATTAATAAATAAATTCTCCAATATTTCAATTTAATTAATTTAATTTAAAAAAAAAAAAAAAAAAAAGTTACATGTCGAAATGTCCTTTGAAACAACCAGAGTACTGACAGCTTCAGAAAATTCCATCCAGATTTGACACAAGTCACGGAGTGTTGATGGGAACATGAGAAGTTGTGAGGTTTTCTTTTGGTCCAGATAGGCCACCCACAAAACTGGCTGTTCTTTACCCTAAATGTTTTATATTCTTCAAGACCAAGAGAGACGAACACCTTTCTGTATTCACAGGCTATGGAGTTTACACTGGCTGGGTTAAATCGTAACTGCTAGAAAGATATCTAATCTTGATTGAAAAACTTTAGCTCCCTCTATAACGGCAGCTTATTCATCGCCACCCCACCAAATCTTCATGTCATCTGCCAACTTCGGGCACAGTCCTTGAATCACTTATTTGAGAGCAATCCCCATTTACATCAGTGGGACTACTGTGAAGTAAATGTTTTGAAGATGGCAGCCTTCTTCAGCAAGGATGTTGTATTATTATTACTAGGACTATTATCGATCAAGTATATTAAGGAGTAGTCAATTCCTGCAGAACCTTTCTAGAACGGCCCTTCTTGCTGATGTCTCCTCATTAACAATTCCACTTTGAGTTCTGTCATTGAGCCATTTTTAATTCATATGATGTGAACCCTGAGAATTCCATGCAGTGCAGTTTCCTAACAATCAAACTAATGGTACTAAGCTAAATGCCTTAGAGCAGGAACCCTTGTTCATTGTGTTTTTCACTGTTGGCCATAATGGAGAAAACTCTGTGACCATGTGAAGAACCTAAGTCTATAATAGCCTGATAATTATAGGCTTCCAGCATCTCTGGAAACACAGCACCCCTCCTCCCTTTTACTGAGTGCCCTGTGGTTATTATTGTACTTATTTACAACCCTGTAGGAACAGTGTTCGGAGACCATGGGATGTGGTAGTTCTGCGCATCATGGTATCTACTCCCTACAGAAAGTAGAGAAAGGTGAGTTACTTGTGTCCTCTCTCCCGCTTCTCTCTTTTCCTCTTCATCCCCTTCCAGAATTCGTCAGTGTTTCCTGAGTAATTATGTAGATCCCATTAAAAAAAGTCACCAAACTTCAGCACCGGACACATCTATTGTACTTCTGAGAGTCAGTGTAGTGTAGTGGCTAAGGTGCTGGACTTGGACCTGGACCTGGGAAGCCAAAGTTCAAATCCTGCCCTAGCCATGGCTCACTGGGTGGCCTTGGGCAAGTCATAACCTCTTAGTCTCAGTTCCCCCTCTGTAATAAATGGCTGTCTGTCTCTCCCTGTGTTCCCCTCACCTGTGTCCATCTTAGATTGTAAGCCCACTGGGCAAGTACTTGTCTCTAATAATAACAATTATAAAGTGCCAGGCACACTGCTGGTGCTATATAAATGCATAATAATAGCATGACCTAGTGGTAGAGTTCAGCATTCTGGTGGCCCCAGGTCTCAAGAGGACAAGTGACACAGACTTCAAAACTCAGCAAACAACCATTAGGTCAGTTTAGCAGCGACGGTAGCAAATGTGTTGCAAGGGGCTAATGCAATTGCATGGGCTGCAGGTGTCTCACACTGGCCTTCCTGGCCCTGATCATCAGTCTCCATTCTTGAATGGGTCCCTGTTTAAAACCCCTATTTTTGCCAAAGGCTCAGTTTCACTTTTCTGACACCATGTAATGTCTCTAAGGGCACTAGAGACAGTGAGCACATACCCAGAAGTGACTGGTAACAGAAATTTCCCACTCCATCCTGCAGGAATTGTAGCCATTCGGCATACTCCGTTCCTCAGTGGTTGTTGTTGGTTGATATAGTTTGTTTCTATCATCTCTAGATCCACCTCTTGTTGTCCGACACTGAGTGGTATGGGTTGGCTTGTCTACTCCACGCCTCTGTCCCCAGCTCCATTCACAATTACTGCAGTCCTCCCCAGTCTAGTCTGGGCAAAAGCCTGACCTGTACTGCTTGGGGAGAGGTGCTGGACCCAAAGTGATCTATTTCCACTGACTCTCAGGGTCTGCCTCTCTGCCTTTCCTGCAGTCTGGCGTTCACTTTTCTGACACCATGTAATGTCTCCAAGGGCACTAGAGACAGACAAAGGAAAGCTGCCTTACTGAGACTTCAGGAAGGAGGGGGGAAACATTTCCCGCAGGGCAGACCTGCCTGGGGTGTGTGTGTGTCTCCTGACAGAGACACTGCAGATGGAATAGACAGAGAACATGTGAACTCTGGAATAATAAACCCTTCCATGTCAATAACCTTCTTTACAGTTTTGAACATCATAGACTTTAGTTTTCATGTGATTTCAGTGCTGGTGGGGACTTTTGGGTCAGGGAGTGGGGCAACTGTACATCAGGGTTAGGGCTTCTCTGGCTCAAGAGTGGATCCAGTACACCCCCACCCCCCCACCCCGACATTTAGTCCAAAATTGCCCCAGTGCTGCAAGGCATCATGCTAAATCCTAAAGCAGCACCCCTGGGAATCCCTATCTGGTCAGTAACACCTTGTGTGGTGAATCACCGCCAGATTATCATGTGATCAAAACAACACTGGAATGACTATAAGGGATAACTGGATAATGTCACGGGAACAGCATGTTGTGGTTTACTGTGGATTTTCCATGCGGTAAACATGATGTCTGAAACGAAAGCAGCCTAGTTCCTTGCATAAGAAGAGTGTAGCGGCTGTAATCTTAATCCCTTGTCAGGCAACCAGGGTCCTGAAATAGCCCAGCCTCATCCCAGTGTTCCTCTGACTGTATTCACACAAGATACTTAGTACATGAAAAACCCTTCTCCCACTTTATTTTTTAATGTGTGAAAAGGTTAAGTCGCAGGATACACTGGCTGTAATGAACATTAACTCCCCCAAAGATAAGCCAGAAAACAAGGTTTAACAATGGGTCTAAATCCATTCATTTCTTGTAATGTGTAAAGGAATTAAGACACCTATCAGTCAACTTTAATTGCTGAAGGAGGGGGATAGAGGTGATTTCCCCCTCAGGGGAGGAATCCCCCACTGCCTGCCTGGTCAAGACAATGCATTGTTGATGAGAAAAAAAAGAAAATGCATAATAATGGGGTATTTATTAGTGGCCACAGCAGTACGTGTGGTGACTTTTGAAGCGGTGGTAGGGAAGGTGGGAATAATTAAAATGAACAAATGCAGAGACTCCCACAACAAATAGTACATGTGGGAGAAGAGTCTTATGTGAATGCAGCCTATGTGTCACAAACGTCTTCCACTGCGTTCTTTGGGAAAATGGGACCAGCCTGGAAGGGAGCCCAACTGATAGTAGGAGGAAATGGTTATAGCAGTTTCCAGTTTTCCTGAACTCAAGTGAAAGTGCGGAAATATTAGAGAGGATGAAATTCTTCCTACTGCAAAATGTAGCAGGTTCACGGGCTTTGGAGGTGAACACTCATTTCCAAAAGAAGCTCAAAGGGCACAGCAGGCTTGGAAGCATTCCCCTAGATTTACAGAATATTTTGATTGACACAAGAATATCACTGGGACGGGGCATGTTTTCATGCCAGGTGACACGCTATTGTATTATTGGAGAAGTACATTTGATAGTATAATTGAAGACTGTGCCGGTGTACCACATGCATGCAAGGTAGCAGCGGAAAGGCTGTGTGTATGTTGGCACTTCATGGCTTTTGTGAGTTTAGACTCCAGCTCTAACATAGTGTTGCCAAGCCTTCTGCATTTGACCTGGAGCTCATGGGTTCTCTGGAACACCGTCAAACCCAGATGCCTTGGCAAACCCTGCTCTTGTGAAGTCTCAGCATAGACAAGATTCTGAATTGCTATGCCAGTATCAAATACTCACTATCTCATACTATTTACTGATGTAAAAAAGTTACTCAGAACTGTAAAGATATTGCATATCTTTTATTGATAGTAACCCTGCAGCCAAGTAGGGGGTGGGACAGATGACCCTCACAATCCCTTCCAATTCTGACATTCTATTATTCTATATCTTAAAATTGCTTAGAAGTGTACTTGGAATGCTCTTGTTCTGATGCTTTATGTTCTCTCTTGGCTCTTCCCTTTCCTTTTCTCCATGTGATGAAAGTTCCCACTATCTGGCTTCCCTCTATTTGGCTGACACCCCAAATGCCTCCAGACCAGCCAGATTTAGTTTGCCCACTTATGAGGCTCCAATAACCATCACTCAGTTCCAGAGTGTGACAGTCCATGAGTGTAAACTCACTGTCAACTGTATCTTGAAGATGTATCGTTGCATAAATTTAGAAGTGGGTCAGGCTCGTCTTGGCATGGAAGCCGAGAACTTCCTCAGATCGTCAGTATCCAGTTTCAGTTACACGCACAAACCCCAGCTTATAAAGAGAAAGTTTATTTTAAAAATTGAGCTTTTCAATATAGGATCAGATGTTACATGGCAGAAGATAACAGTAAATTAGTGCAATACTAATGTGACTTGGTAATGACTTGGTAGTTCCTTAACTTATAATCTTACCCTTAAAAGTATAAGAGTTCAGATTCCATATCTTGGCCCATCCCAGGTCAGGCACCAAACTCAGGGTGATTTCAGACGTGATGGGGTGAATATTCACCCCGCCACGACCACAGTGAAACGCGGGCCGCGGTGAACTGCGGTGAACGCCTGTTTGCCACCTGCCAGATGTTCACCACAGTCGAACGCGGGCCGCATTTGCATTGACCACGCTTCGTTACCTCTCACCACCCAGAGATAACGAAGCGTGGTCAAAGGCCACCATGGCCGTGGTGAAGGGTTCATCACGTCTGTTTACTCACCCTTCACCATGGTCGGGGTTTGCCTTCACAGTCCCGGACGGGCAGTGCGACCGGATAGGCTGCACTTCCTGCCCGTCACGCTGGGGGGCAGGCTGACGGCGGTGCGCAGGGGGCGGGGCCGTGCGGCTGCACGCAGCACCGCACGGCCCCGCCCCCTCCGCGGTTGGGTGAGCCAACAGACGTAACGGCCGCCTGAATTGACCGCGGGCCGTGGTGTCTCGTTCCCCACGGGTGGGGGGGAAGGGGGGAACGTCTGTTCGCCCACCCCTTGACCCCCACCCATGGCCATGGTCCAAACCACCCCACGGCCCGCGGTCAATTCAGGCGGCCGTAACGTCTGAAATCACCCTCAGTGTCTCAGAGCAAAACCCTTGCATACACACATTGGCAAAATAGTCTGTGGGATCGCTCTTGTTCTCTCCAACACTTCTTGCACTGCTTTAAAGGCCAGTGATTTCTTGCATGTTCCTTTGTTATTGCTCTGCTGCTGCCCCAGAGCTGCAAAGAATAACTCCAAGCTGCTCCCCACTGACTGTTCCATTTCCTGGAGGGAAAATGCCAACAGCAGCCAGTCCATTAGTGGACCTGAAGTTCAAACGCCAATGGAGAGGCGCAAGGAGTTTCTCCCAAGCAGCTACAGAATTTGCAGCTCAAACAATGGTCTCCAGGTCAAATGTTGGGCAGGCCAGATACATGCCATCTGGATCAAAAGTCAGTCTCCAGCACTAACTAATGCATCCCATTGACATGGTATCTACTATCTAGGCATGTTAGTATTTTTCTTAGGAAGTTTAAAGGATAACCCTGGAGAGGTCTATTGTAGTTGTTAGTCAGAAGGATAAAAATGATTCACAGCAGATTTAGGGTTTATGGGATAGGGATTGAAGAATACAATTAGCCGCAATGAATGGAGTTTTGAGGTGTTTGAACTTCCCTGTGCTTGGCTTTGTAGATCACACAACCTTACATACGCTGACAGTAGGTTGCAGAGTCTTCTGTGGTTGTTTGTGTGGTCCCTCTTTACTGTATTACTGAGATCCTTTTACATAAAATCTGGATAAATCCTTGTTCTTTCTCTTTTCTTCTCTCTCTTTCACTAGCCCACATAATGTCAGATGTATCTCAACCAGGTAAGCAGGCTGATTAGAACATGTCACTTTTCACTTGTGAAATTATGACATAACCAATCCGTGCATGGCTTTCAAATGCATTAGGAAAGTACCATTCACTGATCTTGGCATCTGTAGTTACTAGGCCAGTCACAGCATTTGATTGACATTGGCGGTATATCTTAGTGGCCTGAGTAGGAGTCCGGGAGCCAGGACCCCCTGGAATTGATAACCTAGATAGCTGTAATGCTGATTCCCTTTGCAGCCTTGTGCAAGCCACTTAACCACTCTGTTTCTGAGTCTGTAAAGCAAGGACAGTAATCCATGCAGGTGTTGGTTTGATGTTTGTTACAAAAATTAATTAGCTGATGCATGTTCAGTGCATTCAATACAAGGTTTTCACAATGTCGTAATAAGGGGATCCAGGGTGACCCATGAGTAGCTCTGTCCTATCCTGCAGGAGAAAGCAGCTCAACCATTTTCATTTGTTCTTTGTGCTGCAGCCTTCAAGGCAGCAGTCCTCATTCAAAGGTGGTACCGGCGCTATGTTGCCCGGATGGAAATGCGGCGGCGATGCACATGGAGAATCTTCCAGTCCATCGAATACGCCGGTGAGCAGGATCACGCCAAGGTATGGTAACAAGGAAAGGGAGACACTAGAAGTCCTCACCACATTGTTGTCATCTTTACTATTCCTGTTGTTCTAGGAATGTGCCTTGTGGTGAGACACGTTTATTTATCTTTATTTATTTTTTACATTTTTACCACGCCCATCTCTGCAGACTCGTGGCTTTCAAATGCATTAGGAAAGTACCAATCACTGATCTTGGCATCTGTAGTTACTAGGCTCAGTCAAAGCGTTTGATTGACAATGGCAGTATACATTAGTGGCCCTAGGGGAATTACTTCCTGATCTCAATGACCGTTCATTCAATGACCTTGTTGCCTTGTGGAATACCTTGTTGATTGAGGCCATCGACCGGACAGCTCCCAGGCATCCACTTCTGGATTGCTGATGACACAGGTCCCCTTGGTTTACAGAGGACCTGCGCCGGATGAAGCAGGAGGGTTGGCGGTTGGAGCGACAGTGGCACCGTACTCGTGCTGAAGCCGACCGATTGCAACATAAAGCTAGTTAAAAGCTTATGCGGTGACTGCGGGCAGCAAAGAAAGAGTTCTTTGTTTCCCTCATAGCATCTATGAAGTCATGTCCAGTGGAGCTTTTCTGGGTGGTGCAGAGGCTGGTCAGTCGACCTCCCTCCGCCTGGAACTGAATTTTCCAGTGTCCGCTGTGACATGTTTGTTTGACTTTTTTGTGGATAAAATCACTCGGATTCGCCACGATTTCGATGCTGCAGTTATAACAGTGGGTGAACCTGAGTCAGTAGAGGCCCCGCCTTGTCTGTTTTCATGGATCAATTTCAGTGGGTGTTGCCCACTGATGTGGTCGATGTCCTTGGGGCAGTTAGGGCCACTTGTTATTAATTAGATCCATGCCCGTCCTGGCTAGTCAGGCTTGCCAGGAGACACTAGGGCAGAGTGCTAGTGGTACTGAACCTCCTCAAAGAGGTGGTGGTGTGGCCTCTTCTTAAGAAACCATCTCTTGACATTGACTCCCCTGCCAGTTATCGGCCAGTCTCTAACCTTCCCTAAGGGAAGGTTTTTGAACGGGTGGTGGCTCAGCAGTTTCAGGGACATCTGGATCAGGTCAGTTTTCTTGATCCTTCACAGTCTCTACACTAGCTGCATGTTATCTTCTGGGCCCAATTCAAGGTGTTGGTAATGACCTATAACGCCCTAAACAGTCTGGGCCCTGCTTACCTGCCGGACCACCTCAGGCCCCGGGTCGTATTGTGGCCCCTGTGGTCGGCCGGGGACACCTGACTCAAAGTTCCCCGGGTTTCCCGGGTGGCTACGATGGAGAGGGCGTTCTCGGTGGCCGCTCCCAGGCTGTGGAATTCCCTCTTGATGGAGGCCCACCTGGCCCCGGACCTCCTGTCATTCCAGAGACAGTGTAAGACCTGACTGTTCTGCCGGGCCTTTGGAGAGGGAGACTGGTAGGGTGGGGCAGGTTATGGGAGGGGGGGATTGGTGCTGCCCTTTTAGTGTATTTTTAGTATATTTTTAGTATTAATGAATTTGAAATTGTGAATTGTTGATGGCATATGTGAGTCGCCCCAAGCTGCTCTGTGAGCAGGAGGGTTGCAGGATAAAAGAAAACTTAAATAAATAAATAAATAAATAAATAAATAAATAGTTGTGAAGCCTGGCCAGGTATATCGCTGGTGCTATATAAATATTTATTTATTTATTTATTTATTTATTTATGGCATTTTTATCTTGCCCTTCTTGCCTAAAGGTGACTCAAGACGGCTCACAATAAAATCGACATATAAAAACAAATAAATAAATAAACAAATACAACAAACAAATAAATAAATAAATAAATAAATACAAATACAATATAGTATAAATATATAAATAAAAACACATTACGATCAGCTGTTTTGTACCCCACCCAAACCCCTAACCCATCCCACCCCCTGCCCAAATGCCTGGCGGAACAGCCAGGTTTTTCAAGCCCAATGAAAAGGCAGCAGGTCCGGGTCACAGCCGAGGTGCTGCCACCGAGAACGTCCTCGCCATAATGGCCTCCCGATTTACTCAGGGGACCTCCAAGAAGCTGCCCCCAGCGGGCCGCAGCGGCCGATCGAGGACCTGGGGAGTGAGGCAGTCCCGCAGATAGGTCAGGCCGAGGCTATGTAGGGCTTTAAAGGTGAGAACCAACACCTTGAATTAGACCCGGAAGAAAATAGGCAGCCAGTGCAGAGAACGGAGCACTGGTGTAATGTGCTCCCGGCGATCCAACCCCGTAAGGAACCAGGCCGCTGCATTCTGCACCAGCTGCAGCCTCCGGACCATCACCAGGGGTAGCCCCACGTAGAGCGCGTTGCATTAGTCCAGTCTTGAGGTAACAAAAGCATGAATGATGGTGGCCAAGTTGGAGTTCGAGTTATAAAGTCGAAGCCGCAGAACCAGATATAACTGGTGGAAAGCCCCCTTCACTACCATCTCCACCTGGATATCCAAGCGGAGCCGGGAATCCAAGAGCACCCCTAGACTCTGCACTTGGAAGACCAGCGGGGGACAAACCCCATCAATGATGAGGGAAGTCACACCTGCCTCTCTCCCCAGCAATATTACCTCCATCTTGTCAGGATTCAGCTTCAGTCAGCTTGGCCTCATCCAGTCCCCCCACAGCCATCAAACATTGGGAAAGCACAGAGACTGCCGGGCCTGGGTCCGATGAAAATGAGAGGTACAGCGGAGTGTCGTCAGCATATTGATGACAACTCACTCCAAACCACGTCACGACCTCGCCTAATGGCTGCATGTACACGTTGAACAAGAGCGAGGACAGAATAGAAGCTTGCGGAACACCACACGAGAGGTCACGGGGGGAAGATGACTTATCCCCCAGCACCACACGTTGGGTCCTACTGGCTAGGTAGGAACGGAACCATTGTAGAACCCAATCCTGCCTGGTCCTGCAAGCGTGTCACCAACAGCTCATGATCAACCGTATCAAAGCAGCCGAGAGATCTAATAGGACCTCTGAACAGATACCGTGAAACCAGACCAGATGAGGCTTCCCTCTGACTCTCCTCCTTAATGATCACAATAATAATGAATAATTGTAAAGTGCCTTAACCTCTGCAGGAAGGGCGGCATATAGATTGGACTAAATCAATCATATAACAATAATAAAGTCCCACTCACTTCAATGGGATACGTGCCACTACTAAGCACTAGTAGCTAGCTAGCATAGCACCCTGGTAGCACCCATAGATCGCTGTTGGGAACCCTTGATGTATATTATTTCCTATGTCTCTTTGTGAGAACAAGTGGAATTGCCTCATTGCTGTATTGTGTGCAGGGGAGCTAGCAGAGGCTTATGTAGGAAGAGTAGCTGGGTTCTGAAGCACCCTTCCTCTCCTGGAAATCTCTTAAGAACCCCCTCCCCTCCTGCAGAGTTTCCAACTGAGTCTCAGAATGAATGTTAAAGTCTTCCTTCTTGTCTCCTGCAGCTGCAGAATTTCTTCAGCTACCTCATGGACCACTTCACCCCAAGCAGCAGCAAAGAGCGTAAGCCTGGGTCTTCTGTGCATACGACTGTATTCTATATGTGTTAATTAAGGAGTAATGCCGAGCCCTCACATGACCCTGATTGATTAAGGAGTAACCTTAATGAGATCTGCAGGGACATCAGTGCAGATGTCAGCCAAAGAAGCTGAGCGACTAGCAAGGGGAATCTGGAGTATTCTCTACCACTTAGAAGATGGGGGCAGAAGCCAACGTGAACGCACGTAGTACTAGTGTTATAAAATGGCTTGTGTACTATTGTTGCAAGGTGTTCCCTATCTACAATACTCAGCCTTTCCCCTCCCCCACCTTGTATTCCATAGTTCCAAAGTGGTGGAATCCAGAATTGTGCTCCAGAGTCCAAACTCTAATTTCTTTCTCTCTCTCTCTCTCTCTCTCTCTCTCACCCCACCCCGCCCCCTATGGGTCCAGTGGTTGGTGGCCCCATGTCTGAGGGGGCAAACACCTAATAAAGGGGCAGGTGGACACCCATCTGGTGTGGGATACTGTGGGCTAATGTCTTGTTCGTTAACACCCAAAATACTGCTGGACCCAGGAGGCCCTTCAGCAGAATCTATGGCTAGCTTGCCATCGAATATGCTAGACCTTTTCTGAACCTGGTCATAGCTGTACTCCCAACCAACACCACAAACGCAGTCTAGGTCAGGGGTGGCCAAAATTCTCAATCCCAATAGCCGCATAACATGGCCAAGAGCCACAAGACACACACACATGTGTGCGCACACAGACTTTTGCTTCATTATTGACTGGCAGAGTCATGGCCTTGGCTGCTGAGATTCTGAGGTGGAGACGAAGCAGCTCAAATGATGCCTTTTATTGGACTGACTTCTGTTGGGTGAGAATATACAAGCTTTCGGGCCACCCAAGACCCTTCCTTCATTTCCGTCTCTTACATTTGGCACCAACACGGCAACCACGCTCTGTCTCGAGCTGCAAGTTTATCTGCTAAGACTCAGCTGCAATGAAGACAGACACAGGACCCATTAAGGCAGTGCACGGCCCAGCCCTTGAACCACACTTGAACTGCCTAAGAGCCCCACACAGGGCTCCTGACCAGTTTCTAAGGTTGCCAACTTTGGTTGTTTTTTATCTGACACTTCCATTTTGGCCTATGGGAGTGTCAGGTAAAAAACCACCACAGGTGGCAATCCTACCTGTTTCTGACCAGAGCCTCTGCTTTGGAACCAAATCTAGACCACAGCCTGGCCCACTTGACATGCTACTACTAGGCCACGAAAGGGCTTTAATCATTAGCAGGTCGCTGAACTGGCATATTAAGCCCATGTGTCCTTTTTTTCTCCTCCACACAGAGGATTTCATTAACCGCATGTTCAGAGAGGAGGAAAATTTAGAGTCGGAAATATACTGCGATTATGATTCTGTTGAGGTGTCAGATACCTACGCGGGACCCCACCTCTCCTTTCCACTCCTGCCTGACCATGCCACTGCCTTACTGGAAACTTTCAAAAAAAACCAAGTAAGTGTCCCTGAGAAATCATGGCATTTCTCTTCTTTCACTTCCAGACTAGATCAGAGGGAGTTTGGGATTGGGATTTAGGCTCTGCTCCTGGCTGGGGCACATACCTCCAGATGGGACCGTGGGCACAATGATGTGGGGCAAAGGGGAGAGGAATGTTCCCCTCCCCCTTCCAAACTTTCTCAAGTGGGGAGAATCCCACCCTCAAATTGTCAGGTTTACTGCTGCCAACCCCCACCCCGTAGGGCTGAATCTGGAATTGTGTTGGTTCCGATTTTCTGTCAGAGGAAAGGAGCGGAGGGAGGAGGCAAGGCAGATATGGGCAGGGAGGGAGTTCCAGGCATAGGGGGCAGCGAGGGAGAAGGGTCGAATGGCCAGTTCACTCATTCTGATTGAAAACCAGAATGGACTATATTTATCAGATGAAATATTGGTTTAAAAAAAGAAGCACCACTGCGCATGTGCAGTTGTCACATTGTGCCTCAGTTTCCTCAAAGGGAAAATGCACTTAGTGGTCCAGGCCTGACATAATCTGGTCTGGATAATGGGCGACTCTTTTCCAATATGTGGAAACTCAGTTTACGCTGTGCTAAAAGCCAACCAGCTCAGCAAAGTATTGTAAAGACAATATTATTTATAAATGAGGCCATGAGACAAAGAATGTTATAAATATAAAGCATAGTTTACTTAAATTCAAATAAAAACATGGTACAAAAGAGAAACAGTGTCAGTTACAAATACATGATTTAAAAAGACATTTCTGTTCAGAGAAACAGTTCTATTATAAGTTCAAAGATCTTAACATCTATAAGAGTTAACATATGCTTTAAGTATTGTTGACTTAATGCATCAAAAGAATATACTTTCATATTCACTCAGTCCTGTGTTCCATACTGCCATATGGAAAGTGAGAAAACTCCAAGGAAAGAAGGCTTTCTAAAAAATCAATTTTTCCTCTGCCTTTTTATGGTTTGAAAATGCTTAAACGTCAGTTTAGATGACGTCAGGTCGAGACAGCTGACAGTGAGATTTCTCAAAGTAAGTTGTAAACAAAATCTGCTGATACATAGTAAACAGGCAGCTATCATCTGAGATAAGAGTTAACAATTGTCAAGATGTCAGGCGTCTCCAGACAAACAAGACCTCTTCCTGCCCTG
>QEPC01009654.1:1670943-1695215 GCA_003113815.1 Sphenodon punctatus | reverse complement strand
ATCCCTACTTAGGGATTAATTTGGTTATGTAGTTTGAATAATTACTGTTCATTGAGTGTCTTCAGCAGCATCGAGCAAAGGCTATATTACACTGGGGTTGGAAGGGATAACCCCGCACTGGAGACACAAAAGTTGGATGTCTGCCTCCTATTGATAGTGACGGGGATATACCCTACTGTGCTGGCTGGCCGTCCAGGAGGAGCCACAGTAGAAGGAAAATTCACGAGGTAAGTGCCCAATTTTCCTTTCTCAAGGGCACCCCCTTTTCCTAGTTCCCCATATCTGGTGTTCCCCCCCTTATGTGGGGCAGAAACCCTTGGAGTAACTCAGGGTGCTTAGCTTGGGTAGAAGCTGCCCTGGCTGAAAGAACCAGTGGAGGATTCCCCTTTCTTGGGTGAATCCTTTCTCCCTTTCAGAAGCTGGGCCTAGCGGGATGAGGGAGACTTTTTTTTTGGCAATGAGCACACACGCGCACACACACACCCAATGGGGTAAAAAGAAAACAAAGACGCTTAGGCTTTATTAGTTAGGATCAAAAAGGGGTACAGACAGGTATCAAGGTAGGAAAGAGTAGAATAGGCTTTGAGCAATTACAGAGTCAGGTTTTGAGCTCGGTGTCCCGTTTGGTTTGCATCTAATCTAGACTGTCCCTGGTTAGACAGGCAACATAGTTCCTTTTTACTCATGGTTCCTTCTCCACCTGTTGAGACGAGGTGATCCTTAGCCACGTGGGGCACAGTTCTTAGTTCTAAACTGGCAGGAGTCCAGAGGGGAAGTGCAGGAGCCAGAGAGTACGCTGTCCCTGGCTTTTTATAGCAATATTCAGTCTCTCTAGGGATTGGTTTATGGCCAGGGAGTCTAGACAATCAGGGTGGGGTTACCTGAGGATGTCTGAGCCATGACTTCACCAGCCAGGAAGGTCTGTTGCGACATCCTACCCAAAAGGTCTGAGCGCTCTGGGTAGATGCAAGGCAGAAGCAGGGGGCCTTTTGCCACAGGATGAACCCCTTATTTATTTACCCTAACACCAAGCTACAGACCCACTTCACTTCTGACCAAGAAGTCCTTGCCTTCGAACCAAAATTTAATTTGGTTCCATTTAAATTTAGCAAAATAAAATCAAATGACATCACATGCCTGTGTGTGCCCGAGTTAAATCAAACACCATCAGTTACCCATGTTAAATCAAACATCATCAAATACCATCAGACTCCCATGCCCAAGCCAAATAGCATCAGATCCCCACAAAATTTCACGTTAACTCAAATTCCATCAGATTAAATAATTAGGGCTGCAGTCCTCAAACTGCACACTTCAGAATAGTCCCTTTGGAGTAAGCAGTTGAAGATCACAGCATAGATCATTAATGCATCAGATGCCCATGCACACTCACACATACACTCCTTCATTCCCACAGACATACATTTACACGCTCACTTACACAGTCGCTCACTTTCACTCTTTCCCCCCACTCCTCTTACATCCGGCACCTGGAAAGTGCAGCAGCAAGTCCTATTGCTGTCACTGCTGATGCCACTGGAGCCACTACCCCGTCAGTGCTGCAGCCCCCAGCATTGGAGCAGTAAGGAAATCTCCTCTCCGCTCCCCATTGGCATCTCAACCTGCGTGTGGGGGGTGGAGAGGTGGGATGACAGCAGCCGTCATTGCGGTGCTAGCTCTGGAAGTAGCCGTGATGGCTCTGGCAGCAGACCGCAGAGAGAACGGCCTGGGGGACAATTTCCCACAGGCTACAGGAAGATGACCCCCTATTCTAATCTGCCTCTCTGCCCTTGGACCAGTCACTCGCATGAACCACTCTCTGTTCAGTTCCCCATAATGTGGAAGACACGGTGACAACACCCTTCCCTACCCCACAGAAATGGGAGGAGGATGCCTTTATTTCTGAAGTCGCCTGCTTTCCTGTCGCACTCCCCTTATCTCCCCACACACAGCCCTCTCGTCACTGCTGAAAGTCGCCCCCATTTGTGTACCCTTTTGACATCCCCTACCAGAAAGACAGTTGCCTCAGTCCCCTTTCCTCAATGCTAAAACCTTTCCTCCCGCTCCTGATACCAAGCAACTTTTATTTGATTGCCCCGCCTTCAGCTGCTAAAGGAGTTAACACTTCTTCTTCCTCTTATTTTATATCTCCCCCCACATTGTTTAAATCGAAAGGATTAATCCCCATAAAAGGAAAATAATAGTGACCTACCTCGCACATTTGTTGTGAGGGTGAACGAGATAAGGATTCTAAAGCACTTAGAATCATAGTATCTCCAAAGTCATCTAGTCCAGCCCCCTGCTCAGTGCAGAAAATCCACAGTTACAGCATCCCTGACTGCTGGCCGCCCAGCCTCTGTTAGAAAACCTTCAGCAAAACAGACCCCACCACCTCCCGAGGCAGCCTGTTCCACTGGCGAACAGCTCTTACTCTTAGAAAGTTCTTCCAAATGTTTAGCTGAAATCAGCTTTCTTGTAATTTGAACCTATTGGTTCTAGTCCTGCCCTCAGCAGCAACAGAGAGCAAGTCTGCTCCATCTTCTATGCGACAGCCCTTCAGATACTTGAAGATGGCTAATATGTCTCCCCTTCGTCTTCTCTTCTCCCAGCTAAACACACCCAGCTCCTTCAACCTTTCCTCATAGGACTTGGTTTCCAGACTCCTGACCATCTTGGTCGCTCTCCTCTGAACCCGTTCCAGTTTGTCATTGTCCTTCTTAAAATGCGGTGCCCAGACCTGGACACAGTATTCCGGAGGAGGTCTGACCAGCACAGAATTTGAACGCTGAAAGCGATAGATAAATTATGATGATAATAATTTAACAGAGAAGGAAACTGAATTGGAGCAATGTAGACAGCAGAGTACCTCAGGGGTCAGTACTGGGACCAGTACGGTTTAACATATTCATTAATGATCTAGAAAAAGAATTAAGACTGAGGTGGCTAAATTTGCAGATGACACAAAATTATTCAAGCTAGGTAAGACCCAGGCAGACTGTGAGGAACTACAGGGATCTTGTATGACTAGGTGTACAGGCAATAAAATGGCAAATGAAATTCAATGTTGATAAGTGCAAGGTGATGCTCATAGGGAAAAATAATCCTCACTGTATATACACCATGCTAGGTTTTGATCTGGGGGTTACCATTCAGGAGAATGGTCTTGGAGCCATTATGGCTAGTTCCTGGAAAACATCAGCTCAGTGTGTGGCATCAGTCAAAAAGACAAACTGAATGCTAGGTATTATTGCAAAAGGAATAGAAAATAAAAGGGGAAATTCCATAATGCTGCTGTATAAATCTTTGATACAACCCCACCTTGAATATTGTGTGCAGTTCTGATTGCCCCATCTCAGGAAAGATCTCCTGATTGCCCCATCTCTGTCTGCTCTAGCAGCTCTGGTCTCAGATTTGGTCTTGAGGTCACCCAAGCTTATTGTCTGGGGGATCGCAACATCCATGCTGAGGCTAGATTGTGAGGAGCGGAGCAGGAATTAATGGCTGTTTGGCAACCATGGGGCTGTCCTAGGTGGCGGTAGGCCCGACACACAAGGCAGAGCATACTCTAGACTTGATGTTTTGTACTGACCATGAGGCGGGCGGGAGGGGTCCATTGATAGGGCTGTAGAGTGTACATCCTTGTCATGGTCAGATCATTACCGCTTGTGTTCGTACCTCCATCCTGGCACGTCTACCTGACCATAGGGGTGTGGGGCCAGTTCGGATGGCCCGCCTCCAGAGACTTATGGATCCAGTGGGATTCCTGAATTCTCTGGGGGAGATACCTGGAGATCTCGATGACCGCCCCATCAATGACCTTGTGGTTTTTTCGAACAGCTGGCTAGCAGGGGTCATCGATCGGGTGGCTCCTAGGAGTCAGCTTCTGATGCTTTGGTGCCGCAGGGCACTGTGGTTCACGGAGGACCTGCAGGGACTGAAGAGAGAGGGTTGGCGGTTGGAGTTCCGGTGGCGTCATACTCACGTTCAAGCTGACCGGTTGCAGTACAGAGCATGGATAAAACCTATACTGTGGCTATACAGTCAACAAAGGAGGAGTTCTTAATGCTTCTCTTATAGCATCCACTCAATCTTGTCTGGTGGAGCTGGTCTTGGTGGTGAGAGGTTTGGTCGGTCCAGCTTCTCTTCGCCTGAATTTGGATTTCTCCACAGCCCGCTGTGACATGTTTTTAGCGTACTTCACGGATAAAATCACTTGCATTGAGCATGACTTTGACTATCATTTTGGATACAGTGGCAGAGCCAGAGGTAGGGAATGCCATGTCTGGTCAGTGTTTGTGGGAGGAATTTCAACTGATAATGTCTGCCGAGGTGGCAGATGTCCTGGGGTCTCTTTGGGCCACAACTTGTGAATTAGATCCTTGCCTGTTCTGGCTGATAACAGCTGCCAGGGAGACACAGGGGCTGGGACTGGCTGGGGTGGTCAATGTCTCCCTCCGGGAGGGGAGAGTTCCAGAATGTCTGAAGGAGGCTGTGGTTCGCCCTCTCCTCAAGAAATCATCTCTTAAAGTTGATGCCCCTGTGAGCTACCAGGTTATTGAATGGGTGGTGGCCCGTCAACTGCAGATGCAGCTGGACCGCACCGGTTTTCTGGATCCCACGCAGTCCGGCTTTTGTCCAGGGTACGGCATGGAGACAGCATTGGTGCGGCCTTGGTTGATGACCTCCTCTCAGAACTAGACAGTGGTCGTGTGACCCTGCTGGTTCTGTTAGATCTGTCAACGGCTTTTGATACTGTGAATCATGAGATGTTGACATGCCGCGGCCTGCGGGATTTGGCTGGGGTGGATGGGACTGTTTTGCAATGGTTCCGTTCTTACCTTACGGATAGATCCCAAGGGGTGGTGCTTGGCGATTGTGCATCTTCCCTGGGGGGCTTCCCGTGTGGAATGCTGCAGGGTTTGATCTTGTCCCTTCTCTTGTTTAACGTGTGTATGAAGCCACTGGGGGAGGTCATACGCAGCTGGGGGGTCAAGTGTCATCAGTACGCGGATGATACCCAACTGTATTTGTCTTTTTCATCAGACCCAGCTCCTGCTGTCTCCTTGCTGTCCCGGTGCTTGACGGCTGTGCGGGATCTGTGGGGGACTGGATGAGGTGGAGCTGGCTGAAGCTCAGTCCCAATAAGACAGAGGTGATGCTGGTTGGTGGGGCCGGTGACCTGAGGGAGGAGGTTGCCCCCATTATTGGGGGTGTCCGACCTTCATTGGTTCCATCTGTGCAGAGCCTGGGGGTGCTCCTGGATCCGCAGCTGCGCCTGGATCTCCAGGTGTTGGCTGTGGCCAGGAGCGCCTTTCGCCAGTTACATCCGGTAAGACGGCTCCGCCCATATATCTAGGACACCGATCTCACCACCGTCATCTCGAGGCTAAACTACTGTAATGTGAGCGACGTGGGGCTGTCCCTGGTGATGGTTTGGAAACGGCAGCTAGTGCAGAATGTAGCGGCTCATCTCCTTATGGGGACTGGCCGCAGGGAGCACATAACACTGGTGCTCTGTGCGCTGCACTGGCTGCCAGTTGTGTTCCGGGCCCAATTCAAGGTGCTGTTTTTGACTTATAAAGCCATACATGGTCTAGGTCCCGCTTATCTGGAAGATCACCTCACACACCCCCACCCACCTCCGAAACACGGAGAGGCCCTTGCGGTCGTCTTGGGATGCCCTCTTGGCAGTCCCACATTACTGGCAGGTCCGTACAGACATGAGGGCGTTCTCAGCGTTTGCGCTGTCGCTTTGGAACGCCCTCCCGGTAGAGGTTCACCTCAGCCCAGATCTCCCAGCCTTCCAACGTAACTGTAAGACATGACTTTTCTGCCAGGCTTTCTGCAGGGGGAGGGGAGATTCTCTATAACCGGAAATTTTATATTTATTAATATTTTTATGTATTTTTGTGATATATTGATTATTTTATTTGTACATTTGTATTTATGAGTGATCTGTACGCTCCGGGTCGCCAGAGGCAAGAGGGACGGGATAACAAATGAAATTAAATAAATAAAATTTAAAAAATAATAGAACTGGAAAAAATTCCAAGAAGGGCAACAAGGATGATAGAAGGGATGGATCAACTTCCATATGAGGAGAGACTCAATGGGTTAGGGCTGTTTAGGTTGGGGAAGAGGTGACTAAGGGGGGATATGACAAAAGTTTATAAAAACACGAGTGGCATGGACTTCCTATCACAGCAACAGTAGCTACAACCTGTCGCTTACCCCTTCCCAAGCACACACCAACTCCTCCGCAACCTAATAGCCGGCACGCCAACAAGTGGGTGCGTATTAGCTAGCATTAGCCCACACGGCGGGCTCCACATTCTTTGACCCAGTGCTGTGAGTGGGCGGCTGAGTGTTCGCTGGGTGGTGGCCGCATGTTGGGTGATCCTAACCACCGAATAATGACCATCAAAATGCCCACTTGCGTGGGATTTGCCTGTCATTCGTTAACACCCTTTCTCCTTCCAGTTTGTGTCTGTAATAGGCCGGAAAAAGAAGAGCATACCTTTGGACGCCAACAAGAGCTCCGTGGGGCTCCGTACTTCACGGAGCAGTTCGTTCTGCCGTCCCGAAGCTCATTGTGCTTCTAGTGTGAGCGACCGGCTAGAACTCTCGAAGCGGGTGCAGCAAAACGTGCAGGAGGAGCTGGAGCGGTACCGCAGGGAAGCGGGGCTTACAAGGCCCAAGGGTACAGATGCGCTCTGCAGGACCGTCTCATCCTCCACGTGTGGCCTAGACTTGCAATCCTCGGAGGTGTGGGGGCTGGAGCAGGAGGAGATGAGGCAGGTGAGTTGCGTCTGCTGCGGCCTTCCCTCAGAGCAGCCTTGTGGAGCCCACAGCCATCTGCTACCAGAGTCTCCCAAGGAACATCCATATAAGCTGGACAGATGTTTTCTGGTCTCCACTGGAAAGGAGCTTTCATTATTCTACAGTGGAGACTGCTTATGTCGAATTTCTCTGGCTGTGTAAAAAAGTTTGACTTATCAGACATTCTACTTAAACAGACATTAAGGAAATGGATCTGGAGATGGAGAAAACCAGTGCTCAGATTAACTTAGCACCAGGTTTCTCCAACCATTCCTCTCCCCTTCACACAGATGTGGAGAGTCGGAGCAGACAGTAGGACAGAGCTCTGTGTGGGTGGGTGTAAACCTGTCACTTCTGACTGTGGGAGTCTTGGGTGGGCTGGAGACAGGGAAACCTGGCGCTCACTCCCTTTACAACCTGCTTGAGACACCCAGTGTCAGGACTGACAGGATGAGCCCTGCACAACTCTGGCTGGCTGCCAGTGTGAGTCCACATGACCAGAGAGGTGGAGAGAACTGAAGTTCTCTGATGCCCATCTCCAGTGTGTCCGACATGAAGCCCTGCCCTGACAGGGAATATGTTACAGTCTGCCAAGAAATCATGAATACATTCAAAAGTCCTGGTAGAAATACTCTATACACCTTAGAAATTCAAGTTTTCAGGGTTCAGAATTTGACTTATCCAGACCAAGAAGCAGCACATCCTCATAGACCTGGGGCTGGGGGAAAGAAATTAATTCAACTTATCCAGAAATTCAAGTTATGCAAGTTCTACTTAAGTGGATTCCACTGTAGTTGCTCTGTGTCCTTGGGGAGTAAACGTTTTCACCTGCTTGCCTTCTGTGGAGCCATTTTCACTACAGCAAAGTGGGCTAGAAGACCCCCCAAAGAGAATTCCCTGCTTGAAGGACTGGCCTTAGAATTTTCAGGGAGGGGGGTAACTGAGGGGGTCACCCTAGGTGGGAAATGGGGGGCAGGGTTTACCTTTGTGGGGTGGTTAGGACCCCGCAGTAAGCACCTATCCTGAAATCTTCAGGAGTGGCGGTGATGGCACTAGACCCCCTGACATTTGACAGAGAGAAATAGGTACACTTCATGCCACCCCTAATTCCATAAATTTGCATGTGTTTATGAACATTTATAATAGCCCACTGGCTAACTTGGGGGCTGAGCTGCGGGAATGTGTGTCTGTGTGAGAGGCTCTGTGTACGTACATTTATATATGCAGGACTGATGGTCCAAGTTAAAAGTCAGCCTATTAAAAAATCAAATTTCTCAGATGAGTGAATTGACTTTGGCTCTAAAGTTTTAGTTTTAAAGATGCTCAGATGATCCCAGGTGGAAGCAGTGAGAGTCCTTTCAGCAGCTAAAATATCATCTCTCAAACACGCTCACACCCATCTACCTTTTTAGTTTTTATCTTGATCCCAGGCACACGGCTCCCTCCTGCCTGGGAGTTACCTTTCTTCGTTAGAGGTGCTTATCCCAAGCTTGTTAAAGTGAGAAAAGGTGCCCCAACCCTTACCTCCAGCAATGAATAACCATAACAACAGTGAGGGTAGGGAATCAGCCAGCTTTGTGTCCGGTTGGATTAATGAGGTGCTAAGGACCCCTTTAGACTGCTGAACTGGTACAAACCTTACACTGCTGGGAAGACAGTGCAATATAACAAAATCTATTACTGTACAGGGCAGAAAGGTATTGTCAGAGGGTATGTGGGAACCAGGAGTCCCTGGAGTGACAGGGTCCCAGAAGCCTCCAGGGCAGGGGCAGAGTCCCGCTGCTCCTGGGACCTGTCGCTTGAGTTATACAAATAATAAACAATAATAATTCTCCCAAAGTAAGTTGCTGCTCAGCAAGACTCCGCGGAAGTGGCAGGGTTTGACCCACTGAGAGAAACTGAAGGAGAGTAATGAGGAGACATGAGATTTCTGTTTTCTAAATCCTAATATCATCTCTATTTCTCCTAAAGCTGTGGTCCTAGGAATGACTCCCCATTTCTAACCCTGTAGCTAGTTTCCTCATGGGTTAAATGCAAGGCACTAAGGGTCTCATTTTGGCATATCATGAGGTAGCAGAAGGTTTCCTAGGTGTGCCCAGGTTGTTTCAGATCTTCTTAGTGCTGAGCTTTGCATACGAAGGTCAGGGTCAAACAACCGATAAACTCTCAGCTTGAATGCAAAAGATAATTACGGAGTCAGAGTGACAAAATGGCTGAGCTTAACATCACTGCATCCTAGGGCGTGGGATAGGAGAGGAGAACCAGGTCTGGGCTACAGGCTAATGGACTTGTTAACCCTCTTGCCATGATTTTGAATTTCCCTCCCAGCTCCCTGCCTTTGAAAGCTACAATCCAGAGAGGGGGTGGCCACCCCGTTGGTCCCCAGTGACAGAGGTGGAGACGAAATAGTTTGAATGATATCTTCTATTGGACCAACTATTGTGGGTGCAAACGTGCCAGCTTTCGGACCTCACAGGGCCCTTCCTCAGGCCAAGTAGGAATCAGAAAGGAAGAAGTCAGAACAGTCTGACTCCTACTTGCCTGAGGAAGGACTCTGTGAGGGCTGAAAGCTTGCACGTTTCCACCCACAATAGTTAGTCCAATATAAGATATTCAAACAATTTTGTCTCCACCTCAAAGCGACAAGCCAGCAGCAGTGCTATCTCAATAAAGGCTTAGCTTGTGAGGTGCTGAGCACCCTCTGCTCCCACGGACCTCCATGGGAATGGAGGCATCGCCTAGATCGGAAAACCCAAAGGGAGGGCCTGTTAAATAATATCAGCCGACACTCTTTAGGCCTCTTGAATCTGCAGAAATCCTCTTCTCTGTGAGGCTGTAGAGCCCCAGAGGTGGAAGGAGCCTCAAGGCCCAGCCCTCTGCCATTGAACAGGACCCACTGTCTAACTTAATATTTTCCAAGCCTCTGCAACCTCCCTGGGCAAATGATTCCATTGCCTGACTTTCCTGGGAGTTAGAAACTGCTTCTTAATGTTTCACCTCATTTTTTCCTCCTTTAATTGTTCTTGTTGTTATTATTTTTGATTTATACCCCCACCCTATCCCCAAAATGGCTCAGGGTGGCTTACAGTAATGTAAAAACAACGTCACTGCATAAACTCCATCTAAAATAAACACCAGCCCTCCTCATTCCTCCCACTCCTCCAGCTCTCACTTCAAGTAGTGCCTCATTCCCCCCCCCGAGCATAGGTTCCCCCCCACTTTACAATAATAAGGAAAGCAAGACGTGAAAAACAAACACAGGAAGAGTCTCCCCCCCAAATCCCCCCTCCAGAATATCCCACCCATGTCCAACTATCCCATCCTCTCCACTCCCCCATCTCTCACCTAGAGGAGTCCCCGCACCATGTGTCAGCAATGTGCCTGGCACCGAACCGTTATAATAAAGGACAGCTCCCTGCCCCAAGAGGCTTACAATCTAATTAACTGTACGAGTGTTAAAGCCGTTACCTCTGCTGCTGTCTTCAGAGTCCCGAGAGAAGAACTGGACACCATTTTGCTGATAGTAGCCTTTTACATATTTGGAAAATGTGCTCATGTCCCGCCCCCTTAATCTCCCATAATAGTATGTCAAAGATGCTGTATCCCCACCTCAGCTGCCAGGCATAAAAAATAGCCCAGCCCGGATTGGAAAACGGCGGTCCTCACTCGCGGGGTCGGCGACCGGCACAAAACAAACGTGTCTGCTGCCAGGAGAGCCGTCCCACCGCCTACACGACCCGGGGGGAGGGGACATGCGGACGGACGACCCCCATCCCGCTCCCACTGCCCTGTCCCCCATGTGGGCAGCCCTTGGCCTGGGATCGGGCCCAAGGCACATCCCAGGCCAGCCACCTACCCACCCCAGGGGACTAGCAGGCCCACATCCGATGGCAGAAGAGCACAGGTGAGTTCCGAGCCACAGTGGCCCAGCATCCCGTATCTCTCTAATATTCTCCTACACGCAGGGCACCATTAAGGTCAATGGGTGCAGGATTGCAGCCTGAGTCTCTGGAACCTCAGCTGGGTGGGGGGTGTTAACACCCCGGCATGTAACATCTTTCAAGCCTCTGTCGAGGATCAGCATGTGTACTCCACAAGCCACGCCCCTCTGCTTTTTTTTAGGTTCTCGACATTTTGTGGAGCGACCCCCTACCACAGCCAGGCTGCAGCCTCAATATCGTCCGAGGGGGGGGCTGCTACTTTGGCCCTGACGTGACAGAGAAAATCCTCCAGAAGCACGGCCTGCAGCTCCTGATCCGCTCCCATGAATGCAAGCAGGAAGGCTACGAGTTCTGCCACAACCGAAAGGTAGATCGTTAGGGGCAGAGTGGGGGGTGTTTGGGGGTGTTCCCGTCCTACTCGTGGGGGTTCTTTTGCTTTTAATTCTAACCCCTGAACTTCCTGGATTCCCAATGGGATTTTGTCTATAATTCCCATACAAAATCCGTGTGGGATTTTTTACCCCGGAGTTACAAATACACACCCTCTTCCCTACGGCAGCTTAACTAAGGTTTTGGATTGGAAATCTGACATGATCCAGCCTTGCAGATTTTGCCCCTGAATTACGGACAGGGCACTTCTTGGCAGGTTTAAAGGGGCGGAGCTTAGTAAACAGAACAGAGTTTATTTAGAATGCCTCTGTTCCGAAAGGATTGTAAATGGGGCCAGCCAGGCTTAGGGTAACGATGGTTCCCAGTCAGCCATAGGGCCAAGTGTTGCTGTGATTTCATTGACTTCAGGAGAGCTAGGGTATCGGGAGCTAAGGCTGCCCCCGCTTGCAGTTTGACCCTGAGACTTCTGTTTTGGCCGATGGGAATCTCGGGGTCAAATCAGGAGAGGTGGTGACTAAGAGAGCACGGCGAGGTGGCGGAAGCCTTGGGTGCGTTGAGCGAATAGGCCAGATCCTCAGCTGATGTAAATCAGCATTGCTCTGTTGAAGGACCAGGATGTAAAGCTGAAACAGGGACTCAGTTCGCCACCCGTGGGTAATACCTGCATTTTTGGCGTACCGTTTCTTCAGGTATCCAAATCGGTACCTGGATGCCATTCAAGTACCTGGAAATTGAAATGCCGGCCAGTGTCCGAGTACCAGAAATTACCCCCAAACCTGAAAAAATACCCCAGATGTTTTTTGAAATCTGGGACAAGAATTTGAAAAATTGTGATGAAAATGGTAGTTCAGTCGTCAATATTTTTTTATTTCGGACACTGTTTCACATACTGAGAAGTCCCTGAAATTTTCAAGTGGAATCGGGTACCGTGAATTCGACAGGTGGATACCCATTTCCGCTCTAAACAAAAGTCATTCTCCTTTACGCCAGCTGAGTATGCGGCCACCCACAACTCCTCTCCATCCCACAGAGGCTGTAATCATTTTTCAAAGTGGCCCATGGGAAGGAAAAGGTTCCCTCTGCCTCTGCTCTTACCTAATCAAACTGCAGCCTCTCTTCCCCGGCCCATTCATTCCACCTTCCCATCGCTAGAATTCGTGGCCACTCTGGGGGTGCGCTGTCCAGCCATTGTAAATGACTGTCTTTTTATTGTTGTTGTTTTGAATTGATTGTTTAGGTCCTGACCATATTTTCTGCCTCAAACTATTATGCAACTGGCAGTAACAGAGGAGCCTACGTGAAACTGGGGCCCGACCTTGTCCCTCACTTTGTGCAGTATCAAGCCAGCCCTACGGCCCATAATCTAACCATGAGACAAAGGCAAGGCCTGGCAGTTTCCTACAAATTTACATATTTATTTATTTATTTAGATTTCTAACCCAGCCTTCCCCGAATGCTCAGGGTGGGTAACACACAAAACACATAAAATATATGTAAGATGAATACCTGTAAAAATGTATAAAAATATGAAATTCTTGGACCCTATCCTCACCTGCTGCTAACCTACTACTTTCTATAGTGCTACTAAGGCACACACAGCACTTGACAGTCACAGATTTCCAGAGACAGGTCCCCTCCGCCCAGCAGGCTTACAATCTAAGATGGACAAGGATGAGAGGGGTTTCCACAGGCAGAGACAGACACACACACACTCCCATTTCACAGACGGGAACTGAGGCTGAAAGGTTGTGACTTGTCCAAGGCCACCCAGTGAGTTCAAGGTTATCTGGACCCCTTTCAGTCGGCAATTCATCCATGGTATGGCACCGAGACTGCGCTTGTGGCTTTGATGGATGATCTGCGAACAGCGGAATTGTTCGACCCTGTTAGTTCTATTAGAACTTTCGGCTGCATTTGATACAGTTGATCACGGGATGTTGGTGACGCGACTGCGGGATTGTGCAGGGGTGGGCGGGACTGTTCTTGAACAGTTCCGCTCTTTCCTGACTGGTTGAACGCACCGAGTGGTTCTTGGGGAGTCTTTTTCAACATACCGAGACCTCTCACGTGGAGTCCCACAGGGTTTGGTTTTGCCCCCTCTCCTGTTCAGCGTGTACATGCAGCCACTCAGTGATGTGATCAGGAGGTTCGGCGTGATGTGTCATCAATATGCTGATGACACCCAGCTGTATCTCTCTTTTTCAACAGACCCAGGCCCTACAGTCTCGGTGCTTACTCGGTGGTCTGACGTCTGTGGGGGGCTGGATGAGGGCTAATTGACCGAGACTGAATCCCAACAAGACGGAGGTGATGTTGGTGGGTAAGGCGATGGAGATGGTGGCCCCCATTATTGGCAGGGTCTGCCCTCCATTGGTCCCCCAGATACGGAGTCTGGGGGTGTTCCTCGACGTGCCGCTCCAGAGGCTGTGGCGAGGAGTGCTTTCCGCCAATTACATCTGGTGCGACGGCTTCGGCCGTTTGTCTCAGACTCTGACCTGGCCACCATCATCCAAGCTTTCATCACCTCCAGATTAGACTATTGTAACACACTCTGCGTGGGGCTCCCCATGGTGAGAGCTCGGAAACTGCAGCTGGTGCAGAATGTGGCGGCCCGTCTCCTGGTGGGACTGGGTCGCCGGGAGCACATCACGCCAGTGCTCTGCTCTCTGCACTGGCTGCCCATGGTTTTCTGGGCCCGATTCAAGGTGTCGGTTTTGGCCTGTAAAGCTCTAAATGGCCTAGGCCCGACCTATCTGTGGGACCGCCTCACTCCCCGGGTGCTGGACCGACCCCTGCGGTCATCTGGGGCCGCCCTGCTCGAGGTCCCCCGAGGCTTCCGGGGGGCCACGCAGGGGAGGGTGTTCTCGGTGGCTGCACCGTGGCTGTGGAACTCCCTTCCGGTGGAGGCCCAGCTGGCTCCGGATCTCCCCTCTTTTCGGAGAAGCTGTAAGACGTGGCTGTTCCGCCAGGCATTTGGCGGGGGAGATGGGGGACGGGGTGGGTTGTTGGGGAGGGATTTTTCTTTTTTGTCCTCCTTTTAGTTGTTTTGTTTTAATGTTTTGCACATTGTAAGCTGCCCTGAGCTGGCTGTGGCAGAAGGGGCGGGGTAACAAAACCCTACAAATAAATAAAGAAGGCTAGAGCAGGATTCAAACCCTGCTTTCCCAGGTCCTAGTCCAGCACCTTCTCCACTACACCATACTGGCTCTCGAGTAGCTGGCCCAACATTTATTTTATTTATTTATTTAAAACTTGTATCCCGCCCCTCCTGCCCAAAGGCAGCTTGGGGCAGCGAACCACACATTCCCTCCAGGAATGCTCTGGCAAAGCTCCAGGGGCAGGGAGTTCCAGAGCTGCGACCAAAGGGAGGGAGAGAAGCGGAGACGTTGCAGGTGCCTGTGCCCAGCTCAGCTACCAGGGGAGGAGGGAGCCGTATAAATGAGCAATCTGTGGGGGTGAGGAGCTGGGGAGCAGTCGAGGTTAAATGCAGCTGTCTGCCTCTTCTAGGATCAGCCGAGTAGAAGAGTCAGCCTTTCAGGCCCTGAGAGAGAAGCTGTTTGCTCACAAGTCAGACCTCATCGCTGCGTTCAAGAGATACGATAAAGACCAAGCTGGTAAGAGTTTCCTACTATGAGCTGATCCAGGCTAAGCCGTGCTCTGGGATGGAGGGATAAAGGCTGTGTGCAGCCGGATTGCCCGGGCTCCATGCTGATCCACAGGGGTCCCTCTATTCTCTGCAACTGCGACCGCTGCCATTTTTGCAGAGTTTTGCTTCCGGTCAAATTACCGGAGAAATTACCTCTGGTGGCATGGAATTACAGCCTGAGTGGGGAGCACTGAGCTGGCCAATGGGATGCCAGCAGGGTTGCCACCTATGCAATTTTTAAAGGAATACTTATGAAATATACATATTGCAGGGCCTGCATTGGTGCCTTAGGTGTCAATGCAGGCCCTGCAACATGTATATTTCATATGTGTTCCTTTAAAATTTGCATGGATGGCAACCCTAGTGCTGGCATGTATTCTGGGACCCTGGGACCCTGTGACAGAGCTGCTGCTGAGGAGCGGCCCACCATCCCACAATGGAGAGAAAAATCCCCTCTGCTGATAGCTTGGAATCCCTTCAGGGTTCATCTAATCCAATTCCCTGCTCCAAGTCAGGCGATCCCCTCTGCATCGCAGACAGATATTTGTCCAGCTTGGTTTTTTAAAGATACGAATGTTCAGTATTGATGGAACATCCTTGATTCATTTACTTGCCACCTTTACATAATGGAGATACTTTGCATAATTTATTCTGCTTGCAGAATTTGCTTGGGGGGAGGGAGATGCAGAATCCACGGGGCCTGGTCCATAGGAGTCCATAGAACACCCCCTCCCCAGCTGCATAGACCGTTTTGGAGCAGATCCTATTGTGTCCCTTATATCTGAAGCTATGACGTGGCAACAAGTCGCTGCCTTCCCCTCATCCACTGCCCCAAGGCAGACTCCTACTGCCAGTGCTAGCTAGGCGTTTCCCTTGGTTTCATTTCAGAGCCTTGGTTCCTTCCTGTGTCTCTTCCGTAAACCCCAGACCCGTTTCCTTCCCTCCTTACTTATTTGAATGAATAAATAAATTCTCGCCCCTCCCTCACCAACAATGATCCGATTTTGAAAACCCCAAATGGCAACGTGAGAGGCATTAGAACCCAGGTTTGGTGTGTCCCCCCCGTCCCCGTTGTCACCAAGATGCAGTGACCATGGGGCCTTGGCCAATAGCAACCTTTTCTGTGGGGCCCCAGAGATTAGAAGCTCCCTCTGGTTCCATCCTTGTGCAGACGAGGGCTCTGCTGACACCACTATAACCCAGACACCGTAGCTGACCTCCAGTTAGTCTAGAGGTTTGGCTCAGGCAGGGTTCAGGGAAATAGTTCCCCTGAGCTATGGTCTTGGGTACAACAGTCATTCCAAAAAGCCTGCAAAGCTTTGGGAACAGGACTGGAGGCAGATTTTGGCCCTGAAGGATAAGCCACAGCAAGGGAATAGAAATTCAAACACAGCAGGGACTTTTCACGGCTCTTTGTTAAATGCTTTTGCTAAGTGGGTTCCAGCACCTGGTTGTAATGCTACGAGCAGTCTGAAGGGGGTGAATCGCAAATCCACATTTGCCCTCACCGGCTTTTATAGAAAGAAAGAATCAATGCTTCATTACTGGGATCCATGTCATCCCTGCAGACCGCTGTCTTAGATCAGTGGTTCTCAACCTTTTAAAGAGCCAGACCCATCAAAACATGGGTGAGATGGAGGGGACGCTCACTCCGCTAGAGACCTGCAGGCTGTGTGAGGCTCTGCCTGAGGGAAGGCAGGGCAGCCAGACTCCCCTCTGGCCCCTGGCAGGATGGCAGGGAGTCTGCTGAGAGAGGATTCCCCATCTCAGAGGCAGGGTAGAGATGGAGCAGCAGCAACGAAGCACCTTGACTGGTGGGAGATCATGGCATTCTCAAACTCTTTTGAACCATGTCCCCCTCCACTTGGCTATGATAGTTCCACCCCCATGCAGGGTGAAATGAAATGAGATGGGGTGGTGTGTGTGCGTGCTGGTTCCCTGGGCCACTGCAGCCGCCACTCCTCAGGTTGGTGGGGAGGGCAGTTCACACAAGCAGCCTCCCCTCCGGTAGTCCAGTTGTGGGGGTTGCTGCCACAGGTCCCTCCCCACCACGGCTCGGCCGAGGAGCCATCCCTATGAGATAGGATGCCCAGACCTCTGCTGTCCACCGAGATCAGGCCCCTGGGAAAAGCTGCTGCCAAACAGCTGATGGGAGGGCCTGGAGACACGCCCTCATCCGGCCTAGGCGTGCACGCCAAACAGCTGATGGGAGGGCCTGGAGGCACGCCCTCATCCGGCCTAGGCACGCACGCCAAACAGCTGATGGGAGTGTCTGGAGGCACGAACTCATCAGGCCTAGGCACGCACGCCAAACAGCTGATGGGAGGGTCTGGAGACACACCCTCATCCAGCCTAGGCGTGCACGCCAAACAGCTGATGGGAGTGTCTGGAGACACGCCCTCATCCGGCCTAGGTGTGCACGCTAAAGAGCTGATCAGAGGTGCTTGTCCAGGTCCCCCCGATCAGCTGTTTGGTGGCTGGTGTGAGTGCGCTCCTCTGGGCCTATCCTCAGAACTCACCTCATGGCAGGGCTGGATGAGGCCCAACAGACAGGAGGGTGACCTTTAGCCTGGGTGACCGGGCCTTTGCCCAGACTGTGTCACTGCCTGCCTCCAGTCCACATGTACCGTAGCAACTGCCCGCCCTGAGGCGAATGTAGGTCAAGATCTGGCAGTTCCCAAACTAACGCGCAGGTGACTCCTGGGCTAACATGAGCCTGTCTCGTTTGTTTTCACCCGTACATACAGCTTGCAAACTCTCCCTCCCCCTTGTTCTTTGACTCTGTTTCCTGCTTGCCACCCCATTATTTTGGAAACTCTTCCTGGTTCAGCGCGAGTGGAGCTTGGTGTTTGCCAGCTGGGCTCCTTCTCGCTGACACCCCCCGGCTCCAAATCCCTTCTGCCGAGTTTGCGGAGTAATTGCCGTGATCTCCCTGTGAAGAGTTGAAGGGGTGCTAAGGCTCCTTGTAATTTCACCTAGGCCGGTCATTGCCCATCGAACCCTCACTAGGCTTCCCCACGAGCAGGATGTTATAAGGGACATGAGGGTATTGAAATAAGCAATGCAGCATTTTGGCCCAAAGAGGCTCTCATGATACTTGGATGGCTTCCCTTTCCCACCAGGACTGATCACATTCAGTGACTGGGTGACGGCGGTGGAGTCGGTCTTGCACCTAGGGCTGCCATGGCTGATGCTGAGGCCGCAGCTGGTGCGGAGCGTTGTGAACGGCAGGCTGGAGTACCAGGCCTGGCTTGCCGACTTAGCCATGGAACACCGAAGCCAAGAGGTAACTGGGCATCTACCATCTTCGTCTCCAGTGATCTGGACTCTTCCTCCGTCCAGAGCACACCCCGTAAGCAGCCTGGCCCAGGGGGCTTTTCCTCGTTTTCAGAGTGGCCTGGGGGAACACAAAGGGCCCCCATGGGGAACAAGCCTGGGCAGCACTTCCCATGCTCCAGGTTCTCTCAGTGGAGCGGGGAGGGGTGACAAATGAGGAATTCCAACTGGCAACCGTCAAGGCCTCCGGAGACCCCAGAAACGAGGGCCCCTTGACCACTCTTCTGGGGGCAGGGACCCAATCCACATGGTGGCTCAGTCTCCTCAGTGTCAGGGAAAGGCGCGTGTTATTCATCTATTAAACCAGGCTGGTGGATCTGCAGCCTATAGGCCAATTGTGGCCTGCGCCTGTTATTTGATTTGGCCCCTTCCCGGTCCCTGGATCCAGTCCCTTCCCTCAAGCACTGAAAGGGTGAGCTCAGGGGAAGGGAAGGGAACGGAGATGAGGGCCGGGCTGCAGCACTCAGACACAGGGGATGGATCTGTGCTCTGGATTCTCCTCTTCCTTCCTCCGTCCAGAGCACACCCCCTAAGCATCCTCGCCCCTACCTCCAGTCTTGCCCATGGGGCCTGGCTTCATTTTTAGAGTGGCCCCCTTGGGCCTCTGCAAAGCCCCGGGATTTGTCACACCTTCACAGATGGGTAGTAGCATTGTGATGCAGCCTGATCATTAGCACAAATATTCAGGGGGACTCAGGCTTGCCTTATTTGATCAGGATTTCAGGGTGTATTAATAGCTAATGTCCAAGAATAGTTTGGGTGCGATTCAGTGGTAGTAAAACCAACACTACAAAAGTCTGAAAGCCCACGCTCCACAGCGACAATAGGGGCAAGACCTGTCCTCGAGCAGGATTCATTGAGCTTTCCCTCCCTTGCAGCACATCCAGTCAAGCTTGCTGGAAACAATCTACAGGAACCGATCCAACCTGGAAACCATCTTCACCATCATAGACAGTGACCATTCAGGTAAAGGCTGCACATTTTCTTGAATTCTCTTATTGCGGTCAGAGGTCTGGATTGATCAAACAATCCTGGCTAAATGCTGTAGAAATAACTGGCTGGGGAGGAGTGGGACAATGACTTATTTCCCCAAGTTTGAATTCACTTTTGAAAATCCTAGGGAGCTGCCCAAACAAGCAATAGTCTGGGAATTGTTTCAAAGGGTTCAGAGCGCCGGTCTGAATCGGGGGTTCTTTGAGAGAGCGCTCCGTGTAGTCTCACCTACTGTGGGTATCACGGCCTGCATACGCAGAGCTCTCTCAACCGACAGTTACTGATAAGCAACCTTCATTTTGCAAACTTTTAAACCTGCGTCCCCTGCTCCTCTTGCCTGTGGTAGTCGAGGCCTCTCCCCCCGCTGCGCACCACACACAAACACTTAACTCTCTCCCTCCTTTTCCCCTTTCGTGCCCTGTCGTTTTGGAAATTTCCCCAGCTCGTTCAGAGTGATGGTAGGGCTTGGCCAGCAGTAATCCTGCTTGTGTTCCCTGGGGGGGGGGGGACTGCTCTGCCCACTCTGAGAACAGCTGGTCTGAACTTTAGTCAGAAACAAACAGGCCCCCACTAGAACCAGCTGTTACTGTGGGCCTGGGTTCACTGTGTTTTTCCCATAGAGAAAATGTAGGGTGCATGGTCCTCTGTTAGCCTATTACCCACTGGGCATTAGAGAGCGTGGGGTGTGAGTGGGCTCCATACTGCCTCATCCCCCCCCCTCCCAGAGGGCATGACATTTTCTCCTCCTGGACACCTGACAGTCCTCTTTGGGGGTCGTTCTCCCAATGTACCAGCAGGGGGCAGAAACGATTTTTTCTGGTGCACGCGCAAAGGGATGACCCTCCCCTTCTTCGCCAGTTCAGTTTCTGCCTCCAGAGCGGCAGGAACATTTTAGGAGCACTCCCCTTAGAAGAGCCCGTTTTCTGGAGTAATCAAGGCAGAAAGACAGGAAGCGGAGAAATAGCCTCCCCGCCAGGCTCTGCACCCTTGCGAGCCCTTTTTTGCAGCGCAGCTGCGCACATCTAGGTGCAGGCCGCAGAGCAGGCTCAGCCCGCGCCGAGGCCTGGGCCTTGCAGCCAGGCCACTGCCGTGACACCGTCTCCATACTGAGGCCCGGAGTTCTGGGGTAAGCCGTCAGCGTGTACCCGGACTCCGTGCTGCGGTCTGGGGACCAGCCACGAGGCAAAATGGTGCCAGGAAAATCCTGCACGCCCACTGAACAACTCAGGAATCAGGAGGAGACTGCGGAGGAGCCAGAACAAGTCAACCTCCCCCAAATGGCCATCCAGACCTTGAATGTCACCCTGGAGAAAATGATGTCCTCCATTAACTGGCTTTGCCAGGAGGCGAGGGGACGCCCTAAAGAAAAATGCAAAAGGTTGCCCTTCTCTTCAGCAGGCCCAACCAAAAAGGCAGTAGCTGCTGGATTCCCCAGAAGAGGTCTCTCGCTCCGGGAAGAATACCTCTGAGAGAGTAGAGGAAGAGGGGGGGCGCGGGCGCGATGCCTCCCCCCAATGAGGGCTAGTCCCTGCCTAAGACAAAAGCAAGAGATAAAAAACGCCCTCCCCTCATTAGAGATTCCTCAGAAGAGAATGTGGACATCGAGTCAGGAGGGGAATCACAAGGGGACTTAGGATCCTCACTTGGAGGAAGGCCAGACAACAGAGTCTCAGACTTCTTCCCTATCCACTGACCAAGAAAGGGAATTTCCTATACATTAGAGGGATGAACTCATGCGACAAATTATCAAAACCTTACAGCTAAAAGAAAAAGTGAACAAAGATGATTCCTCAGACTCTGAGGCAGATGAACCCAGGGCCCACATCCCCCCGGTCCATGGAAGGGACAAAGGTATCTCACTAGATAAAGCCTTTGAGAGAAACTAATAATATCAGAATGAAAGCTGCCAGGGAGAGCCCTTAGGATGAACAAGACACAAGATGCCTTGTATTCCTTTTCCAGGCACAAAGAATCTCTATTCCAAATGCCCAAGGTGGATGTTGCAGCAGCGTCTTGGGCCAGGCAGACAGTTTTCCCCACAGAAGGAGACTGTTTTCTTAAAGATGTCACAGATAAAGGCATCTAATCTTCCCTAAGGTGGAATTTTGTGGCCTCTTCCACCGTGTTACGCATGGCCACTGTCGCCTATTATGTAGCCAGAGCCCTTATAAGCTGGTTCCAGGACATTCAGGACCCTAATATCTCTGACAAGAGATCTACGATTATGACATGACGCATATTATTGGCCGTTGCCTTCATGGCAGATGCCTCCACGGACACCCTCTCCTGGGCATACAGAGCCGTAGCAGGATATCTAGTGTAGCGGCTAGGAGACGCCTCTGGCTCAGATCCTGGAACGGAGATTCGGTGGCTAGGAACCTACTGATAGAAGAGTCTTACCAGGGACACAAGCTTTCTGGCACGTGCCTTGATAAGGTCCTGGCAGATGCCTCTGATAAAGCCAAGAGACAAACCTTGCAACAGTTTGGGACCAAAATGAAGCTTTTTTGTCCCCTATACAGAGATGCAGGAAACTCCGCCACCTTTCAAAGGGGATACAGCCACGCCGAGGCTAGAGATCAGAAGTTTAAACAAAAACGACCACGTCAGCGAAAATTTCCCATCCCTAACAATCAAAGCGGGGGGGCTTTGGACACCCCAAACAGGACGCATGACTGCTGCGTGACCGGCTCAGGGATAGGGGGCAGACTCCAAGGCTTCTTTCCACTTTGGGCAGCTTCAACCTCAGACGCCTGGACCTTGGAAGTCACAGAACAAGGGTACCCCATAGAATTAAGAAGGCACCCTCCAAACATCTTTATAACCTCCCCAACTTCCTCGAAGTAGGTCAAACATCAGGCCATGCTGGCAGAAATCTCAAGACTGTATGAAACAGGAGTGATAGAACCAGTTCCACCAGGGAAACAGGAGCAGAAACTGTTCTCCATTCTATTCCTGGTTCCAAAAAAGTCAGGAGAATGAGGGTCAGCCCTAGACCTGAAACGTCTGAACAGGCGGGTGAGAACCAGAATATTCCGTATGGAAACCCTAAAGTCCATTTGTCAAAACATATTCCAGGGGGATTGGCTGACCTCCCTGGACCTGAAAGACACTTACCTACATGTACCAATACGGCAGGCACACACAAAGTGTCTCCGCTTTTCATATGCTCGGGAACATTGGCAATATTGGGCCCTGCCATTCAGCCTAGCATCCTCCCCACACATGTTCATGAAACAAATGCTGATTCCCCCAATAGACAACATGAGACTCAAGGGGATACACATCCACCCAAACCTGGACGACCTACTGATCAGGTCTCCGTTCAAGGACAAGGCCTTGAAAGACTTACATAGAACTATGGACGTGATACGGACTTACACAGAAATGGACGTTTATTACAGAACTCCACGGCTTCGTGATAAACAAGCAAAAGAGTTAACTGACACCAGTTCAGCACCTGGAACACTTAGGGGTCATCATTGACACCCACTTAGACGCTGTCTGTCTTCCTCCCAGCAGGCTGAAAAAATACGATCGCTGGTGACGGCTCTCGGAGCAACCTACCGAATGAGGCTGAAGGAAGACCGTGGCCAGTCTCTTGGGTCTGTTGGTATCCTGTACACAACAACTTTGGTGGGCCCAATTCCATCTTTGACCCCTTCAGTTGCTGCCGAGACCTCTTCAGAGGGAGATATCCGCAGGACTGAACCCTTGGGTCCCAATCCCGACCAAGGTAAAATCCGCCGTCCTGGTGGTTAACATCCGCACAGGTTTACACAAGGGGTTCCTCTGATGGAACTGACCCGAATCACTGTTGTGACAGATGCAAGTCTGACGGGTTGGGGGGCTCACATGGGCAACTCCACTGCCCAAGGTCAGTGCTCAGAAAGAGAGAGTCAACAGAGCATAAATTATCTTGAACTGAAAACAGTGAGGCTGGCTCTGAACCACTTTGTGGTGGTGTTGTCTATGTACATTAATACATGATGCCCCTGGATCTGGTTCGCAAAGGTGTACGTGAACAACCAAGGGGGATCCAAATGCCCGAAACTCCATGCAGAAGCGTTGAGGCTACTAGCCTGGGCAGAGAATCACATTCAGTCTCTGAAAGCCCTCCACGTCAAAGACTCCGACAACGTGACAGCAGACTGGCTCAGCAGATGCCAGATAGATCCGGGGGAACGGACCTTGTGTGCAAGCAATCCTTCCTTCTCATAACACAACAGTTCGGCATACCTCACATAGATCTTTTTGCTTAACAAGGAAACCAAGAGGTGCTGATCTACGTGGGGAGGTGCAGACACAAGGAAGCGATGGCCACGGACGCTCTCAACCAGAATCGGCCACGGACGCTCCTATATGCATTTACCGTGTTCCCCCTCATAGGCAGAACTCTGGCGAAGCTAGGCAGGGAACAGGCAGCAGCAATCGTGGTGACTCTGTTTTGGCTGAGGAGACCATGGTTTTCAGACCTAATAGAGCTAAGCATAGCAGATCCTCTAAGGCTGCCAAAACTTACAAATTTATTGAGCCAGGGCCCAATCCTGTGTGAGGGATTGGACCTCATCCAATTGATGGCATGGAAATTCACCACCAACCCCTAAAGAACATGGGCTACTCTGATGCAGTCTTCAAAACTCTCATGACTTCTAGAAAGGGTTCTACCTGTAGAATTTACCAGTCCACATGGAGAGCAACGTAACTGTAAGGTGCTAATAAGGCAGGCCAAGAAAGAATTTGAAAGACTTGCTAAAGAGGCAAAAACAAACAATAAAGCCTTTTTCAAGTATATCAGAGGCAAGAAGCCTGCTAGGGAGTCGGTTGGACCATTAAATGACCAGGGAGTAAAAGGGGGCACTCACGGAGGATAAGGACATTGCAGAGAAGCTAAACGAGTTCTTTGCTTTGGTCTTCACTGCGTAGGATGTTGGGGAGATACCCAAGCCAGAACCCTACTTTGTAGGTGACGAATTGGATGAACTGTCACAAATCAGCGTGACCCTGGAGGAGGTTCTAGAACAAACTAACAAGCTTAGTACGAACAAATCACCAGGGCCAGATGGTATTCACCCCAGAGTTCTGAAGGAACTCAAATGTGAAATTGCAAACCTACTAGTAGTAATTTGTAACCTAATGTTGGCATC
>QEPC01009654.1:1628346-1668845 GCA_003113815.1 Sphenodon punctatus | reverse complement strand
GGCGTTCCGCAGGGTTCCATTCTGTCTCCTTTATTGTTTAATGTTTATATGCAGCCCCTGGGGGAGGTCGTGAGAGGGTTCGGGGTGCGGTGTCACCAGTATGCTGATGATACTCAGCTGTACCTCTCCTTTTCAGCTGACCCAGACCCTGCTGTCTCGTTGCTATCCCAGTGTTTGGAGGCCGTGGCGGATTGGATGCGGCTGAGCAGACTGAAACTCAACCCTGATAAGACGGAGGTGATGTTGGTGGGGAGAGCGAGGGAGGTAGTGGCCCCCCTGGTTGGGAGGGTTCGCCCTCCTATAGCTCGGCAGGTCCGGAGTCTGGGGGTGATACTGGACGCAGACCTCCGCCTGGAGCGGGAGGTGGAGGCAGTCGCTAAGGCTGCTTTCCGCCAGCTCTATTTGGTGCGGAGGCTGCGTCCATTTGTCTCCGGCCCGGACCTGGCCTCCCTCATCCATGCCTTCGTCACCTCGAGGCTGGACTACTGTAATGCGCTCTACCTGGGGCTTCCCCTGTTCCTGGTTCGGAGGCTGCAGCTGGTGCAGAATGCGGCGGCTCGTCTCCTTACGGGGACGGGCCGTCGGGAGCATATTACACCTGTGCTCCGAGCTCTGCACTGGCTGCCGATAGCGTGCCGAGCCAGGTTCAAGGTTTTGGTGTTGATCTATAAAGCCCTTCACGGTCTGGGCCCCTCGTACCTCAGGGATCGCCTCGCCCTCCGCGCCTCAGAGCGGCTCCTTCGGTCCGCTGGGGGCACCTTCCTCGAGGCGCCCCATGTTAAGTGGGGGGCCACAATGGAGAGGGCATTCTCGGTGGCCGGGCCACGCCTTTGGAACTCCCTTCCGGAGGAAGCTCACCACGCCCTGAGCCTATTGACATTCTGGCGAAGTTGTAAAACCTGGCTGTTCGCCCAGGGGGGAGGGGGGTGAGGAGTTTTAGCTCCCTCACCTGATTCATTATGTATAGTATTTATTGCTGTGAAAGGCATTTAGTCCTGTTTTAATGTTCTAATATGTGAATGTTTTAAATTGTATTTTATTATTATATTGTTTTAATTTTTTGAAGCTGCCCCGGGCTGCTTTAGCAGGAGGGGCGAGGTATAAATCGATTAAATAAATAAATAAAGAACAGAATCACTGGGCATATTGATAAACACGGCTTAATAGCAAAGAGTCAGCATGGATTTAGCAAAGGGAAGTCATGTCTCACTAATCTATTGGAATTTTTTGAGAGCGTAAACAAGCATGTGGACAGGGGAGACCCAGCAGATATAGTGTGCCTGGATTTCCAGAAAGCTTTTGATAAGGTCCAACATAAACAACTCTTGAGAAAATTAAAAAGTCATGGGATAGGAGGCAGTGTTTTGCTATGGATTGGTAACTGGTTAAAGGATAGGGAGCAAAGAGTTGGACTGAACGGCCAGTTTTCACAATGGAGAGATGTAAAAAGTGGTGCCCCCCAGGGATCTGTACTGGTACCAGGTCTTTTCAATGTATTCATTAATGATCTGGAAAAGGGAGTTAAGAGTGAGGTGATCAAAAATGCAGATGACACCAAGTTATTCAGAGTAGTTGGAACACGAGCAGACTGTGAGGAGCTGCAGCAAGATCTTACGAGACTGGGTGCCTGGGCATCTAAATGGCAAATGAGATTTAATGTGGACAAGTGCAAAGTGATGCACGTAGGGAAAAATAATCCAAATTATGCATACACAATGCTGGGTACTACGCTAGGCGTTACCACTCAGGAACAGGATCTGGGAGTGATTGTGGATAATACGCTGAAATCCTCAGCCCAGTGCGCAGCAGCGGTCAAAAAAGCAAACAGAATGTTAGGAATTATTCGCAAGGGAATAGAGAATAAAACTGAGGATGTCATAATATTGTGTGCAGTTCTGGTCACTCCATCTCCAAAAAGACATAGTGGAACTAGAAAAAGTACAGAGAAGGGCAACAGAAATGATTCAGGGTATGGAACAGCCCCCGTATGAGGAGAGGCTTGGTAGGTTGGGGCTCTTCTGCTTGGAAAAGAGACAGCTGAGAGGAGATATGATAGAGATCTATAAAATTATGAGTGTTGTGGAACTTGTAAACAGGGAACAGTTATTTACCCTCTCAACTAGCACTAAAACTAGGGGACACTCCATGAAACTCACAGGTGGCAGAGTAAAAACAGACAAAAGAAAGTATTTTTTCACTCAGCGTACAATTAGGTTGTGGAAATTACTGCCAGAGGAGGTGGTCAAGGCCAGCAGTATAGCTGAGTTTAAAAGAGGTTTGGACAAGTTTCTGGAAGATAGTTCCATTAGCAGCTATTAGCCAGATAGGATTGAGGAACAAAACCCTTTACTGTCAGGAGCCTGGGGATCCCCCACAGGGAATGAATAGCATGGTGACCTGTTGGGTGCTTCTCCCAGCCCCCCGTGATTGGCCACTGTCCGAGACAGGATGCTGGGCTCGATGGACCGTTGGTCTGACCCAGTCTGGCATTTCTTAGGCGAGTGTTCTGTTCAGGGAGTGGTGTGGCTCTAGATCAGGCAACCCCAGTGAAGCAGGAATTCCTGAGATGCTGGAGTTTTTACAGGCTGGCTCAGGCAAAGGGTTAAAACCTAATACCCGAGCTAGGCAGGTAGCTGCCATCAATTTTGCTCTCTTTGTGGCCAGGGGCCTTAAGGTTTCTAGACGTCAGCCTATTTGTTGCTTCCTTACAGTGGCAAAAGTGTTGTCCCCCTGTGATTCACAGCTCTCCCTCATGGAATCTAAATCTAGTCCCGGGGGCTCTTTTCAACCCTCTGTTTGAACCAATTAAGAAAATCTCACTATTTTTTGCCTTTTAAAAGTTGCTTTTCTGGTAGCAGTAACATCTGCCGTACGAATGGCTGAGCTGGGAGCCCTGTCCATAGAGCCCAACTTTTGCCTTTTCCAAAAAGAGGCGGTGGGCCTTAGATTAGACCAGACCTTTATTCTGAAGGTGAATTCAATTTTCCATCGCTCGCAGGAACTAGGCCTCCCTTCCATTTGCCCTCACCCTAACCTCCCCAAAGCAGTGCAGTGGCATTGCTTGGGTGTCAGCGGGGCTCTAATGGTGGATAGTCAAAGGGCATCCTCAATCAGCCAATCCTCAGCCTGGTTCATTAACAGCAAGGTGGGTTACAAAGGGCAAAAGGCATCGAAGGTGATGATCTCTAGGTGGGTCACTCTGTGCATTGCAAAAGCCTACAAAGCTCTGCCAGCCACTATACAGGCACACTCGGTTTGGAGCGTGGCCGCTTTTCGAGCTAGAGCTTCCTATGAGGACGTGCGCAAGGCAGGCACTTGGGCCTCTTACGCACATTTGAAGGCATTCCCTTTCAATCGGTGGAAACTGCTCTTGGGAGGAGGTTAGCGCAGGCAGTCCTGGATTGCTCCCTCCCGTGTTGTAAGGTGGCAGTACTGCTTGGGTCCATCCCCAAAGGAGGGCTGTCAGGGGCCCAGGAGGAGAAGAGAGAAGTGGGTCACTTACCTTGGGAATTCTCTTTCTAGCCTAGAGCCCTGACAGTCTCCATCCCACCCTAGGTACAGACAGAACATGGATAACTGCCTGAGGAGGGTATCGTGGACTGGAACTATTATTTGCTGGGACCTTTTGGTCCAATTCCTCCGCTTGTGAGGGACGTTCATTAACACATTTTTGTTAGGAGAGGTCTAAGTCATTCCTCCTACAGTTTTAGTGTGTTTTTAATTGGGCTGAATTGTTTTCTCTAATTAGAAATGAGCAGTATCATTATTCAGGTGGCCTGTCCGCTTTTGGACTCACTGGTGAAGGAGGGAAGGGTTGTCCGTCTACACACGCGCCAGAAAAAAGACTGTTTCTGCCTCCTGCTGGTACATTGGGGAAATGACCCCAAAGGAAGACTGTCAGGTGTGCAGGATAGAAAGAGAATTCCCAAGGTAAGTGGCCTCATTCTCTTTTCTGATTCTCACCTGACACCTCCTGGATCTGCACTATTAGCCTCCCTCCCCTCTCTTGTATCCTCCTGAGCATTTCCAAGCACCTCACCGTTAGTCAGCCGGCTTTCAGAGAGGAGGAAAGTAAAAAGCAGGTTCCAATTAACTGTGCGTGGGAGTGAGAAACTGCCTCCGATCGAAGGGACTCCTCCCCTCCCCACAGCCAGTTAAACTATGGAGCTTAGCAGACAGCGCTGTGAACGCCAATAGCAAACCTGGGGGCAAAAGACGGGATTGGGTAAGTTCTTAGCGGCCAGGCCCATAAATGGCTGCGTGTCAGAGAACTCCTCCCCTGCCCAACTTGACTGTCGGGGGCTGGGAAGGCGCAGTAGGAAATGGATTACTCCACTAGGACCAGCTTAGGCATTTCACCAAAGCAGCCCCTCTCCGAGGGAGACCGTACTAGAGGGCCCATTGGAGTGACTCGGTCCGGGTTTGCTTGTGGTTCAGCGACTCCCTGGCCTTAGCCACTCATGCCTGCCCCGTTATTAGTTATTGCTGTAGCGCTTTGAGCAGCCAGCCCTTTTCTAGTTCCCCCTCGCAACAACCCAGTGAGGTAGCTCCATTCCACCCAGCAGGAGGAACTAGAATTTCAAACTCTGCAGCGCCCGCCCGTGATTTTGTGTGTAGCAATGTGAACATTTAAGGCCCCACTGGCAGATCGTTAAATGGAATTGGGTATTTTTCCAACAGGGCTCATCTCCTTTGAGGAATTTCACCAGACCTGGAAGCTGTTCAGTTCTCATATGAACATTGAACTCACCGAAGGAGGCATCTGCGACCTGGCCCGCAGCATTGATTTTAACAAGGATGGAAACATTGATTTCAATGAGTTCCTGGAGGCCTTCCGCCTTGTCAGACAAGCCTAAGGTGGCCGTACCTCCCCTTTAAAAGAGGACATTTGAAAAATACATAGTGCAGGGCTGCATTGGTTCTAGTGCAGCCCTGCAATATGTATTTCTCATAAGCATCCTCTTCTGAAGGGGAGGTATGGTAATCCTCATTTACAAGCCAACCCTGATGCTGGAGAAAGAGGCTCTTGTCTCCACACAGCAGCTAGCTATTGCTGCCTCCCCTAAGGGACTGTCTGAAATGCCATGTGCTGCCTTTGGAGTCTCCTCCATCGAGATACCAGACAAATCCCTTCGACCAACAACGTGCCTGCAGATGTCAAGACTGGGGGGGGGGGGGGGGGGGGGGCGGGGGGAACTAAATGAAACATGCTGTGTAGTAGCTACAGATCTCTGACTGGCAACCGTTACTGCCACACCGAGCAGCGATGGTCAGTTTGGTAGGATGTTTGGCTAGGTAGGCAAGTTACACCCGTATCCTGGGGCTCTGCAAAGAAAGTGAACAGAATGTGTTGAAAGGGTAACATTTTTCCTCCAACAGTGGTTTTTAAAACAATGCAAGACTGACCTAGCCTGCTAATTCTCAACATTGACTCATTATACAGGATCAGAAATTCTAATAAAATGATGTTTGACTATATCCTGCAGCCAAAGTTGGTGGTTTTTCAGGTTTAAAAGTTTTGGACAGGTTCAAAAAAGATAAAACTTGAGATCACAAGAGCTGTCCTCCTTTATACCATTTTATTAGCTCTCTCTCTAAAGCCAGAGGCTGCAATTCAGGGGCTGGTAGTTGCTTATTTTAATTAACGGGAACACTATACAGAGGCTTGCGGATTAGTAGCCTGGTGCTTGCAGTAGCAAATAGCTTGTGTGTTTCAAAGAAAGTGAAGGAACGCACTACGTCTAGTCCAACTATTGCTGCAATGCTGGGCATGGAGACTAACAGGCCCATCCTCTTCGCCACTAATGTTAGAATAACGGGAGTGAGACGACTACATCTCAACATGCATGAACCCCAGTGTTCTTGGACAGACCAATAGTCTCTCCCCCTACCTTGTGAGAACACTTTTCACGGTGCAACACTGTCTCCTTGCTTCTGGACCAGAAGAGGGGCAAAGTTTAGCCACACTTGAACTTACTTGTTAAAATTTCAGATGAACTAAGTAGACAAACAGTTCTCAAACTTTTTTTCCCCCTGCCCCCTTTCTGGTTGTCTATACTAGTTGAGATCCCTACCCCACCATGTACACACACTTTGCTCCCTCTTCCCACCCTCCTCTTGCCATTCCATTATTCTAGGGACTCCCCCAAGCTCAGTAAGAGTGGGGAGCTAGGCATTGGGCACCCTGGGAAGAAGAATTCCAGCTGGCAATCAGAGAACCTGGGCTGTAGCTTGAATGCACAGACAGCTCAGTTAATGGCCCACACCAAGTAAACATGACCCTATTGTAGCCGTACACTTTCCCGATGCAGAAAGGCATCTACCCACAGGACTGATGTTACAAGTTTTGACTCTTAGGATTTCTTATATTAAATACTCAAACCTGTTCTTGAATAAAAAGAGATAACCAGTCATTAATTTTAGCAAGAACTATAAGTATTTCCAACATTTATAATCTTATTGAGCCGTTTATACTGCGCTGTTAGTAACATGCCAGAGTGCTCTATAAAGCCATGGTCCAGCTCGCACAAGTTTAAATTCCTAAACTAGGTTTGAGTTTGGATATATTTCTACACAGTATCAGGAACTGGTAATGGCCACCTTGCTAAGTCCATTCTTGAAATAGCAAGCTTCATTTTATTTACGATTAGCTAGAAGGAGAGACTAATAAAAGGTGGATTTGGAATGTGCCTAAATGAATAATATTAAAGGGACATTCAGGTTTAAAATCAAGTTTTAAAGAAGATGAAAATAAGTTCCAGTAACAACTTGTCTTGTTCATATTGGATCTCAGTTTCACTCTTTGGTGATCCCTTGTGACTTAGATTTCAAACCCTGCAGAGGAATGTTTTATCTGAAACCTGGCTGTTCTGCCGGGCCTTTACCGAGGGAGATGGGATAGGAGGGTTGAGTTAGGGAGGGCTTTTTTGTATTGGGTTATTTTTTTAACTTTGAGTGTATTTTATCTTGTATTTTTAAATGTTGTTAGCTGCCCCGCGATGCTTGTAGCAGGATGGGGCGGCATATACATTTTAATAACTAGAACATCCTATGGAGGCAGAGGCTTGCTCACACTGTTTTTAGACTGTCCGAATTGACAGAAATGGATCACTAAGTCTTGCTGCAAGAGATTTTCCATCCCTAAAACATTTCTAGCACTTGATTTCTTCCCACATCAGTAATTTTGCTGTGGCTAACTCAAGTAAGCAATACTCCCACACACTGCATATCCACCAAGTGGGGAGAGAGAATAAAAAAGGTAGGGAAATTAAGCATTTGTTTCCCCACTTCTTCCAAAATGATTTCTGCATAGCATACTAACTGGTTACAGCCTTAGGTAACATGGTGTAGTTGAACCCCTCTGTTCTGGTTGATCGTTGTAGAACATTTGATAAAGAAAATCGCAAAATAGTAATTCTAAAATTATTCTAAATATTGTAAATGGTAAATTTAAAATGAAAATATTTGGACAAGATGCCCAGTTTGTTGGAGACCCTGCCAAAGAATGAACAGTTTTGTATGCAACTTATTACAAAGCGTTTTATTTTTTTACATTTTGTTAGAAATACGCTGTAGAACAACATTTAAAGTAGACATTTCACTGTGTTATGCTCTAAGGGGTAGAAGGATTTTGCAAATTCTGAATAAGTAAAATGATATAAAAATATAGCCTTCAACTTTTGATAGTCCAAAAAAAGTCACATTACACCAATTCCTCTTATCCATAACTCACAGCTACAGATAAACAGCAGTAAAGAAAAACTCCATTATGTTTACACTATAAAATACACATTTGCAACAACCTAGTTCTAAGGCCCTTTTCGCCCGGACCCCTTCCCCCACCCCCAGCCCACGTGTGCCAGCTGGTGCGGTGTCTGTGGGATTGCCACAGCGGGTGGGTGTCCGCACTCCCGCACTCCCCCCACCTCCCACGCACAGAGCAACGGGCGCCAATGGTGGATGCTTCGTGCATGGAGGTGGGTGACCGTCCATGCGACAGGCCGCCCACACACCGCCACCCATCCCCCACAGACCGGGGCGGCGCCATGGTCAGTTTGAAAACCACTTACGTGGCTTATGCAGGCAGTTTTGAAAATATTTCATATGCAAAACAGATTCTTTTTCCATCCAGCTTTTATTTACTGAAAGATTCTCTAAGCATTGAGTTTTTAACACAATGCTGTTGTGAAAAGGTACAATAGTACTATACTTTTACAGTAGCACAGCATCTGAGCAGAGTCCTAGTTTCCTCTTATGACTTAATAAACAGAAACCTTGCAAAGGTCATCACAATTTAAAAGCTGGGAGAGGACTACAGATAGTACTGGATCCGTCTCAGAGCTTACGCTAAGGTGTATTTTTTAATTTTTTTAAAAACCAGGTCAGTTTCAGCCACGTAAGGGAAACCTGATAGTTATATATTCCATAAACCCCGCGGGCAGGGTTGGGACCAGTCAACTGAAGACGCCTCCTCTGATAGGGATGCTTTCATTTAATCCATGCTCTATTAGTTTTATATCCTCCAGGTCATCTTTGACAATGCTAATCAGGTGACTCAGACCTTCTTGTTGCTGTTTCAAATGCTAGAATTGTTTAAAGAAGAAAAAGTTTAGAGCAAACACTACTTTGTTAGTACTCACCACACAGGACTGCATTTCAGCAGATTATTTAATTAAACCAAGAAGAGAGGGAACAGTTACAGTTCTGCTTATTCATTTATCCTAATCTACAAAGAGAATTTCAAGCAAACTGTGACTATGGGGCAGATCCAAGGTCCATGCGCTGAGTGTGTGCAATGCACACGGCACGTACCCATGGACACACCTTGGATTGGAGCCTTAGTCGGTTCACTCAGCAAGCAGACAAGAGAGTGGTTACTTTTACGGTCTGCTCCACCTGCATTAGTAAGGCGCCCTGGTCAGGACGTCGGATTTTTTAACAGGGACTCTCTAACGTAGTTTCTGTTTGTGAGGTTATTCAAGTCAGCACTGAGCTGTGACAATTCAGTTTCCATGATGGCAAGTTTACGTCGCCACCAAGAGGGAAGAAATACTTCAGTGTATGAGAAAGAAGAACTATGATTGCAAGGAGCACAGAGCTCAATTTAAAAAAACCCATAAAAAAATCAGGAACAACTAATAACCAGCAGCACACAAATACCACTAAGTCCACCAGAATTAAATTCAAAAAATAGCCTGGAATTCGAGCCCTGCAGCCTATTCCTTCAGAGAGGGCACTCGTCCCTCATGCAAGCACACGGGAGGCATTCAAATTCTCTCTAGTTGACACTTACTTGCTTGATTTCCCGTAAGAGATCTGCATCTATGTAGTATTTCTCCTCAGCTCTCACCGCTCCAAAATGGTTCTGCATCCTGATCTGTGACATCAGCTCATTTAATCGGCCCTGGGAACCGAGAGGGGTCATATGAGTTAGGAAGGAAAAATATCCTCCATAAAATACAATCACTGTGGAAGAGTCAGCAAAGAGGTTTGGTGGGTACAGCAGCAGAGTTAGCTTATACCTTCACCTCACACAGCAATGAAGACTTAAAAAAAATATAATAATAAAATGTGGGCCACAGTGTAATCAAGTTAAAAGAAAACTCATTCTGCTTTCATGAAATTAAACAGAAATAGGCTAAATAAAACAGTTTTGCAGCCTTTGGCTTTGTAAGGTTAAGGAATCTGTTACTCTTTCCATGTTGACTTGAGCTCTCTGACATTTTCCACAGAAGAGGGATGAGTTAAAGTAGCTTCAACCGCCAGCTTGGGTGATATTTTACACTCCTGCTGCTCAAACCCAAGTTCGCTCATAGCATCCGCAAAATCCCATCCAGTGGAGCTTTTCCAGGTGGTGCAGGGGCTGGTCATTCCAACGTCCCTCCACCTGGGAGCGGAGTCATCTAGTGCTCGCTGCGACGAGACGCCGCACTCATTACATTATGGAAACCAGAGGTTATGGAAGCCAGAGGTTAAGGAGCACCTGGATCGTATCAGTTTTCTTGATCCCTCGCAGTCTGGATTTCGTCCGGGTTATGGCACCGAGACTGCGCTTGTGGCATTGGTCGATGACCTGCGCCAGGAATTGGATCAGGTTTGTTAGACCCTGCTGATTCTATTAGATCTGTTGGCTGCATTTGATACCTTTGAGCATGAGATGTTGGTGACGCACCTGTAGAACTGTGCAGAGTGGGCGGGATGGTTCTTGAATGGTTCCACTCCTTCCTGGCCGGCAGAACTCAGTGCGTGGTGCTTGGGGATCATTTTTCATCACACCGAGACCTCTTTGTGTGGAGTCTCACAGGGTTCTGTCTTGTCTCCTCTCCTGTTCAACGTGTACATGCAGCCACTTGGTGAGGTGGGCAGGGGGTTTGGCGTGCGGTGTCATCAGTATGACACCCAGCTTTACCTCTCTTTTTCATCAGACCCAGGCCCGGCAGTCTCGGTGCTTACTCGATGTCTGGTAGCTGTGGGGGACTGGATGAGGGCAAATCGACTGATGCTGAATCCCAACAAGACTGAGGTGATGCTGGTGGGTAAGACAGTGGAGAGGACGGCCCCCTACTATTGACGGGGTCTTGTCGCTGGCCTCCCAGGTGCGGAGTCTGGGGGTGTTCTTTGATTTGCAACTCTGCTTGGATGTTCAGGTGGAGGCTGTGGCAAGGGGTGCTTTTCGCCAATTATATCTAGTGCGACGGCTTCGGCCGTATGTTTCGGACTCTGACCTGGCCACTGTCATCCATGCTTTCATCACCTCTAGGCTGGACTATTGCAATGCGCTCTACATGGGGCTACCCGTGGTGATGGTTCAGAGACTGCAGCTGGTGCAGAATGCGGCGGCCCGTCTCTTGGTGGGATTGGGCCGCTGGGAGCATATTACACCGGTTCTCCAATCTCTGCACTGGTAGTTTTCCGGGTCCGATTCAAGGTGTTGGTGCTTGCCCATAAAGCCCTAAACGGTCTAGGTCCTACCTATCCACGGGACTGCCTCAACCCCTCTGATCCTAGATCGGCCCTTGAGTGAGGTCCCCCAAGTCTTCCGGGGGCCATGATGGAGAGGGTGTTCTTGGTGGCCGCACCACGGCTGTGGAACTCCCTTCCAGTAGAGGCTCGATTGGGCCCGGAGCTCCCCTCTTCAATGTAGTTGTAAGACCTGGCTGTTCCACCTGGTGTTTGGCAGGGCAGATGGGTGAAAGGCTGGGGGAATGGTTTAGGGTGGGGAAGAGATTTTTTCAGTCCTCGTCATAAATGTTTATTTGCTTATTGTAAGCCTCCCCGAGCTGCTGTGTCAGGAGAGGTGGGGTATCAATTTTTTTGTATAAATAAATAAATCCTATTTTTGTTCCAAGCCCTTTGAACCGCTTACCTTAAACTGAGTAGGTGCATTGAGTTCACACTGGATTGTATCTAACTGGACTCGCAGCTGTTCCTCATCTGCCTGGATGGCGTAGCCACTTTTCCTTTGGATCTCCTGCTTAATTAATACCTGCAGAAGGAAACAATCATGAGTGCCAGCCCCACTACCCAAAGCATTTTGATCCAGAGTCCTAATTCCTTTCAATTTCCGATCCCCCCGCCCCCTCCCCAATGGGCTATTCTTCAGGATGTTATTGCATCAGGGATGGGGAACCTTTTCTCTCCGAGGGGCCATGCTGGAAACGAGAGCCAAGCTCCGAGAGCTGCCTAGAAGGTGGAGGGGAGGCAGCTCAAGGAAGGGGAGGGTCCAGATCATAGATCTGTCCCCTCTCCTTGTCTCTGCTCCCTTCCCCCGAGCTCGGTCTTTCAGTGCTCGGAGACAGAAATTGGATCCAGGAACTGGGAAGGGGCCGCATAAAAACTAGACCCAGGCCTGAGATGTCCCTATTACATGCTATGCAGGAGCAGGACATTTCTCAAGTTTCCACTGAAGTCCTGTGAGAGACTGGGCATTGTGCATGAGCTGCTGGGTAAAGCCCAGCTCTTGTAGAGAACAGTCATGTCGATCCCTTCCCACTCCTCTTGCCTACTTTCTCCTTTATCCTCTCTGATCTGTGCCTATATCCTGCTGCCCCAGATCCCTGCAACGCACTGCACTCCCCGCACTCATCCACTCAGCACCTTCTCTCTGCTTCCCAACCCTTCCTCCTTGCTACTCGATAATAATCCCCACAGCCTCCTGCTCCGGGTTATTTTGCCTCTTGCTCTGTGGGTCATACTTCAACTGTAAAGCCCTCATACAAAACCCACTGAAGATACCTTCCCTGCTCAAAAGCGCCATGAAAAAATTAAAGTACTATACCCATCTCATTGGTAATCTCATTCAATTAATAATCTCATTTGAAAGCCGATGCAGAAGATTAGTTGTATCATCTTAATGGATGTACGAAAGCTACAGCCTACTGCATGACTAGTGTGCATAGCACCACTGCCGCCCCAAACCAGTGTGAACAAACTGCTTCGAGGAGCCACCTCACCCTAGCTACGCTGGCTGCATTCAAGGGCACAGCTGTAACAGGGACAGGTGGCGTGGCTGTGCTGGGGGGGGGCACGATTCTGCTACAGCTGCGTTCTCCTTCCACTGGGAGGGGCCCACTCCCACCTAGCCAGGCCCTGGACTGGACTCTCTCCCATTTCAGTTCAGTTTGTGCAACCGATGACTCGATCTCATTGGCATAAAACCTTAGAACACACAGAATCGGGCAGGAGAGTCAGGCTGGTGTAATACTTGAAAACAAAGGTTCTCTCGGTTTTCCCCCAAGCCTGTCATATTTCTCCATTTGATTTTTAAGAGTAGGAGACTCTCATACCAACTTAAAAGGAAAAACCACCACCCTCACAAAGATAACTGGAAGAGCAGCTGTTTTTAAAGTGAAACTAGTTCTACTGAACTTCTCGGAAAAGGGATCCACGTTACTCAGGACAGGCCAAAACTACCTGTAAGGTTCTGTGAGAAAGATCCATTAGTTTCCTCTTGTACTGGGCGATTTTTGCCATAGTTGTGGTCTGATTCTTCTGCAGCTCACTTATATCTTCCGATATTATCTGGAGAAGACGACAGGATTCTGGTTGTAAGTCATCCAGGAGTTTAGTTCTGTAGACGTGCCTGTTTGCCGGAATGCTACTAGCCCCCTGCTCCTTGTTAGCTGGCTTTCCTATGGAAAGGGCCCTGGGGCCCCTTATTGTTCCCATAACCCAATTTCAACCAAGCTTGGTAGAGGGGTCGAAGGCCCAAAGACAAACAAGGACCACAAGTTCCATACCAAAAAGGAGTGTATGGCAGGGAGAGACATGGCCCCTTCTGCAGCCAAAATATCCTACTGCCTTAGTATGAGCATTGCCCCACGTTTCATTATTATAGGCTCCTGGAACTACTTTTCCATTCGAGATCCCAAAGACTCCATTAACTTGCCAGGCCTGCCTCAAACTCCTGCAGGAAGAGTCTTGTGTCAGATTTGGCCACTGTTTTTAGTGATTTGTTTGTACTCCCGGTACCTCTGAAAGGCCCCCGGCCTGGCTGGGGAAGAGGCTGAGCAGCTGTGCTGGAGGGACTGCCTGCTGCTGCCCATCTGCACCTGGGTTCCCCAGCCCCTTCCAAAGGAGCCCCCTGGCCTGGCAGCGGTTGCCAGGGTTCCATCTGCTGCCGCTCTTGGCCGTAGGATGGGGCCACATGGGGGGAGGGGGTGCCCGAATGCTGCGGAACTCCCTCCCTCCCCCTCCTGGAGGCTCGCCTGAGTCCGGGCTGGAGCATCTTTTGGAGGCGGTGTAAGAAATGTTTTTTAGTAAAGCGTTTGTTTTTTTTAATTGGATTCTATTTTAATGTATTTTAATTGTATGTTATGTGTTTTGCAAGTTGCCCTGAACCTTCGAGGTAAACATATAAATAAAATAAAAAGAAATAAATTAAATAAAAATACAATAAAACTCCATTTAAAAACCGCATAAAAAACAAACAAACCCACCCTCGCCCCTAAACCCTCCCACTTCTAACCCCACCAGCCAAACACTTTGCAAAAAAGAAAAGTTTTGCACTGCCTCAGGAAAGGGCTCCAGCTGGGGAAAGGGAGCTCCCGAACGGAAGGGCAGCAACGGAGAATGCCTCTCTACGGGCCCTTGTCGTAGGAACAAGACTAGCAGGTGGTCCCCGCCAGAGCGCGCTCCCGGCTGACTACAGGGGTCGCCATGGAGCATGGAAGGAAAGGAAATCTCTATAGCGAGGGACCTGTGTTCACTGCGTTTTCCTCATTGCCACCAAACGGGGCTCTGCCTATAGTCTACCGAGACAGAGGTTTAGAACGGCTGCGTATGGCTTTAGCTCTCAGCATTCGGAGGTCAGAATTTAAAAGGGCAAAGGAATCTGCTCCTTCTAGTGCCGTATCCGTTGTCTGCAAGGGAAACCCCAAACTAAAGGTTGTCAATAAGGGAATGCTTACATCTAATCTGGTCTGATGCTGCTTAGTCATCTGGTCTTGGACCTTCAACCTTCTCAAGAGTTCTTTGAAACCAACCATTGGCACAGGAATCAGCCTGCAGAGACAGAAATGGTTAGCTAGTAAACTCAAGAATCCACATACATTTTATTAGTTACGTATGAGCAAACTGCAGGTTCTCTTTGTTCACTACAAAAACGACCGCTCATTGGGACTGAGTGACCAGAGTACTCATCCTTCCCGCTAACTACACCGGAAAAATACCGAGAGTCCTCAGTTCATAGGTGAGCAACAGAACTTTATTCACAGGTGGAGGAGTTCAAAGGGAAGCTTAATACCAACAAGAATGACAGTAGGAGGTTCAGCTGCAGTAGGTAACACGTCACACTCCCAATACCCTAGCACATCACAACACAAGAGCTTGCAACCTCTCTGCTAATCCCGTCTGCTCTCACAAATGTCTCTTCGCTTTAGACATAAAAATAAGTAGGGAGTTGTGGGGGGCCAGTCTTGGGACTCTACACCGTGGGGGAGACCTGACTATCGAGGGGTGGGGAACCGGTGGGCTAAATGCAGCCTGGGGCTGTTCTTTAGTTTGGCCCCTTGCTGGTGCCTGGCCCATGGATCCAGTTGCTACGCGGTTCATTTGGTTCGCTCTCAGAGACTTATGGAACCGGAGCGGGTCTGGAATGCTCTGGGGGATATACCTTCTGACCTCGACAGCCACTCGCTCGATGCCCTTGTCACTCTCTGGAACACCTTGTTAGGCAAGGCCATCAACCGAACGGCTCCCAGGCGTCTGCTTCCCAAGCATAGACGACGCAGCGCCCCATTGTTCACGGAAGACCTGCGGCAGCTGAAGCAGGAAGGGAGGCGGTTAGAGGGAGGGTGGCGCCGCACTCGTACTGAAGCCGACCGATTGCAGCATAAAGCTGCGTTAACAGCTTATGCTGTGGCTCTGCGGGCAGCAACGAGGAGGTTCTTTGCTGCCATCATAGCATCCTCCAAATCTCATTCAGCTGAGCAAGGGGCTGGTCAGTCCGGCCTCTCTTCACCTGAAACTGGATTCTTCCAGTGCTTGCGGTGACACGCTTATGGATTATTTTGTGGATAAAATCGCTTGTATCCATCACGGCTTCGATGCTGCACTTGATGCAGTGGCCGTACCCGAGGTTATAAATGCCCCATCTGGTCCAATTTTGTGGGCTCCATTTCAGCATGTGTCGCCTACCGATGCGGTGGAGATGCTGGGGGCTACGAGGGCCACAACTTGTGAACTGGACCCGTGCCTGTCCTGACTGGGTGAAAGACAGCCAGGAGATGTTGGGGTCATTGCTAGCGGGGGTGCTCAGTGCCTCCCTTGGGGAGGGCAGGGTCCCAGGGTGCCTGAAGGAGGCGGTGGTGCGACCCTTGCTCAAGAAACCATCTCTTGACATAGAGACTGGCCAATAGCTGGCCAGGGAGTCAAACCTCCCCTTTTTAGGGAAGGTTATTGAACGGGCGGTGGCCACGCAGCTCCAGGGGCATCTGGACCGCATCGGTTTCCTTGACCCTTCGCAGTCGGGCTTTCATCCGGGTCACAGCACTGAGACTGCACTTGTGGCTTTGGTTGACGATCTGCACAGGGAGTTGAATAGAGGCTGGTCCACTCTTCTGATTTTATTAGATCTGTCCGCAGCTGTTGACATGGTTGACCAGGAGATGTTGGTGACTCGCCTGCAGGACCGTGCTGGGGTGGGCAGGACTGTTCTTGAATGGTTCTGCTCTTTCCTGGCCGGTAGAACTCAGCGTGTGGTGCTGGGTGAGCCTACATCATCCCCCTCCCAAAGGACCTCATGTGTGGAGTGCCGCTAGGATCTATTCTGTCCCTGTTCCTGTTTAATGTGTACATGCAGCCTCTGGGTGAGATCGTGAGAGGGTTTGAGGTTGGATGTCATCAGCTTTACCTCTCGTTTTCATCTGACCCAGGCCTGACCGTCTCGATGTTTACCCGGTGCCTGGCTGCAGTGGGGGATTGGATGAGGTTAGGCCGTCTGAAGTTGAATCCTGATAAAATGGAGGTGATGTTGGTGGGAAGGTCAAAGGAGTGGAGGCCCCCATCATAGATGGGATGCGTCCCTCCTTGGTCCCTCAGATTTGGAGTCTGGAAGTGCTCCTTGACGCACAGCTCCGTCTGGATCCCTAGGTGGCAGCTGTGGTGAGGAGTGCTTTTTCTAAACTACATCTGGTCCATCGTCTTCGGCCATATATTTCAGGCTCTGACCTGGCCACAGTCATCCATGCACACCTAGAGACTGGACTGTTGTAATGCACTCTACATGGGGCTACCCTTGGTGACGTCCCGGAGACTGCAGTTGGTTCAGAATGCGGTGGCCCGCCTCCACTGGTGCTCCATTCTCTGCACTGGCTGCCTATAGTCTACCAGGCCCGATTCAAGGTGTTGGTAATTACACTTAAAGCCCTATACTATCTGGGCCCTGCTCATCTGGGGGACCACCTCAACCTCCATGTCCTGGACCGGTCCCTGTGGTCGTTTGGGGGCGCCCTTTTGAAAGTTCCCCGAGTCTGCTGGGTGACTACCTCTGATAGGGCGTTTTCGATGGCCACACCTCAGCTGTGGAACTCCCTCCCGCTGGAGATCCGTCTCTCTCCAGATCTCCCACCCCTTCAAACATTGTAAGACCTGGCTGTTCCGCCAGGCGTTCGGCAAGGGAGACTGGGGGGGGGGGGGGGGGGGATGTTTTTGGTTTCTTTTTGTTTTGTTATGGGGGGTTGCTGGGTTTAGTTGGCCTCAACTTTAACTATTTATACTGTTTATATTAGGTGTATTTTTATCTGTTGTATGCTAACCTGAGCTGCCATTTGGCAGGAGGGGGCGGGTTAAAAATGTTGACATAAATAAATACCCTCCAGTGGAGAGAGCGAGCCCAGGAGAAACAGGTAAGAATGGGGGCGTGCAAAGCAAGGACAGGGAATGGATCCGCAGCACAGATGAGCTAGACCCTCCCCTTTCTCCATTCTTAAACACCCCCAGCCCCAACTACTCTCTGGCTCAGAGAGCTTGGACCAATTTTCAAAGTGGCCCTGGGAGATTCCCCCTCCCTGCTCTGCACAGTCTCCGAGCTGAACCCAGGGCTGGGAAGGGAAGAAATGGGCTGACTGCAGAGAGAATTAAAGCAGCATCACCTTCCTTTCACTCCCCTCACGCAAGCCCTAAAAGCAGGCAAAATGTTACCAACCTGGCTTTCAAAGGGGCACTTACTCATGAGCAGTCCCAACTGAGTTAATCAGAACTACTCGTGAGCAAGCAGCTTCAGGATTGCAGCCTCTGGCTGCACCTCTGTGACCCCCTGTCCAATTACCTGCCTTGGAGCCGTGACCCCACCAAACACTATTAACCTGGGCTCTAGTCCCAGGAAAACTACTTTAACAGCTACTCCAGTTTCCCCGTTCTTTCTTAAACTTCATGTTTACTTTAAAAGAAAGCAGCATCTGTTTAAAAAAAACAACGCACACAACCACCATAAAAAAAACCAAGATCCCAGCCATGAAATAACTTACTTTTCAGGATCAGGGTTATCCACTTTGGCCTGTTCCCAAATAATTGGATCGACACCTACAAGAGGAAATAGAACAATCTAAGGTTCTCTAGAGCTTTCATGAGGCTGCTGCTGCGGGAACTCTCATTCTGTTTGGTAAGGATTCAGCACTGTATTTTCCCTTTCATCATTTTAAGTACACCAAGTATTTATTTAGCAGTGTAATATTTTTGCAGTCTTTTAAAAGTTTAAAACCTTGGAAAAGCAAGCATTATCTCCATCTCCTCAGTGGTGAAACATCTGGCCCAGGGTTAGCTAACAAGTTATTGGCAAAGCAGAAATTACAATCCAGAAACTGGTTTCTGGATTGTGTGCTAACCATTAGATTTTATAGTCAAGTATAAATACCATGCACAAGCTCAAAGACAGGAGGTGCAGACACACAGGAAACGGGGAGCTGATTTAGAATGATCACTTTTTAAATTTCACTCCCGGAAGAACATCCGAGAAAAAATCACCAGTAGGTGTAGAAAAAATGGGGGTTAGTATTTCAGCTGTTTCAGAGTTTTATTGCTGGTCTTCTCTAAGTGAATGGAGTGATTTGTGCTGTGCTTTATTCTCCCTCTAGTCTGTTATCTTGATTTGCTTTATGCTGAACTCCTTGGTCTAACTCGGGGTCAGCCAAGAGAGAGATCATGGTGATCCACTGGGGGAAATCACAAGCTATTCTCCAGTAGGTTTCAGTGCAGGGAGGGGAAGCAGAGGGAGAGTCCCAGCGAGTGTCTCCAGGGAGGAGACAGGCTAGGAAAGTTCCTTCGCTGCCGCAGGGATGGCTCACACTAAAAGAGAGGGCTCCTCTCCACTCCTGATAAAGATTGCTCAGATGCCCTAGAGCGCTGGGAGGCAGCGGGAGGGATCCTGGCAGATCGCCAGAGGTTGGCGCATGGATCAAGTGGATCAGATGCAACCTAAGTCTGGTCCCCCTTAGTCTAACCCTTAACCTAGACTTCTAGTGCTAACGCCTAATCTCTGTACTACTTACATTTTATTGGGTTTGCTAATTCTAATAGTGTCAAATTCGCCTTCTTTTCAATAATGGATGATCACACCGAGTCCTTAACACACTCAGCACCTCCTTCCCTCAACCTTTAGCTTGCTTGTAACGCAACTCTAAGCTAAGCAACGTGTCGTCGAGTTACCCAGGGACAAATGGCTAATTCTTCTCTACAAATGCTGTACCAAGCTTTTCAAAATGCAGAGAGTGTATCGGTCAAAAACACAGCAAGATTCATTTGATCTGTGCCAAGTTTCCTGAAGAAAGCTGAACAATGCTCTCTTTGTGTCTAGTTGCTGACAAACCAGTCCCATGACTGCATTTTCAAACCGGCAGCCGATAGGCAAAACAAAATATATATCTTTGCAGAAGAATAATATCAGTTAAAGGAAATTTGAACCCATTCTGGAAAAACCCTCTCTATGCAGAGAGTTTCACCTGCAGTATTATCACACACCAGGCGGCTTCTGCTGCAATAGCGCCCTCTGCTGTAGAAAGGTAAGCATGGCACAGCCAGTGGGATTCAGCCTAGCTACAAAAGGCCAGTTCTACTCAATGGGAATGAGTTTGTGTCCCATAACTTCTCACAAATGGTTTATCATTGATTCTGCCTAACATGACACGCAGTGAGCCTGGCACAGAGGATGCACGTGTAAATTTAAACATTTTGTATCCTACAGCAACAGTGCTGGTGTGTTTTGAGGGGCTGAAGGCCAGATGTGAATTCTGTTAAGCTAGTAGAAACGCAGTGACCTCATTTAACACCAAACAGGGCTACTCTGGTTTGTCCCTGCCAACCAAGATCAGAATTTGGATTAGAGAGATTTCCCCCCCACACCATCACAACTGATCCCCACTATTTACTTCTCACTAAAAGATAGTGTATCGGCTAAAAAGCTGCTTTTGGTTAACGCTGCTTTCCAGATGAGCTGAATTTAGTCTAGTGAAGAGTTTAAGGGGAGACATGACAGCAGCCTTCAAATATCCCAAGAGCTGATACGCAGAAGAGGGTAAGGAACTGTTCTGCATGACTAGGGAGAGCAGGACTAGGCACAATGGGCTTCAATTACAAGAGAGAGAGATTTCAGTTAATTTCCTAACAGCAAGAGCTGTTCAACAAGGGAGCAAGTTTTCTAGGGTTTTCCCTAGAAGTTTTCCCCTTCCTAAGTCTCTCCCTCAGCTCCTGTCTCTCAGATTGTAAGCCCTAGGGGCAGGGACCGTGTCTATTTTATTACTTTGTAAAGTGCCAGGTACACTGCTGGTGCTATATAAATGTTTGTTAATAATAATAATAATAATAATAGGAGGTCAGAGGCTCTCTCCATTGCTGGAAGTTTTTAAAAAATAGACAGCCAACTGCCAGGGATGCTGCAGCTGTAGCCTTCCTGTATCCAAGCGAGGGGTCGGATTAGATGAGCCTTCTAACTCTGACATTCTGGGATATTCCTTTAACCTCCAAAAGCCCTAAGGGAGGTAGAAGGATCCATCTCTCAATTAATTCAGCACTCTGATCCTACAGGGGATGTGGTCAAGGCCAGGAGCATAGCTGGGTTTAAAGGAGGAATTGATAAAGGCGAGACAGGATGCTGGGCTGGACAGACCGTTGGTCTGACCCATTCTAGCCCTTCTGCTCTTACGGCACGTACCTGCAGGAGGATTCTGGAGAAGCTGTTTGATTTGGGCTGGAGACAGTTCTGTCCTGGCCATGGACAGGGTAACTCCCAGTTGCTGTAGTGACGTTTTGATGTGGACTTGTTCAAAATGAGCATGCAGAGTTGTAGAAGGGACTCTCCTGGATGTCCCATTGGGTGACCGCTCAACGACATAAATGACAACTTCAGTCCTGAAAGAGAAAAATGTAAAATTCAAAGGAATATTCACAAGAGCCTGGTTCAAGCCAATGACTTACAGAAAATAACTGAAATGGAATTACCAACGTGGAGCCAATATCGCCAAGAAGTGGAACCCACTGCTAATGTCCTTCCAGCCTCTCTAAGAGAGCACCACACTTTAGAAGAGTGGCTGAGATGGTTAAACTGATAAAAGCGAATATCGAATTCAGATTGTCAATACAAATGCTGCTCACCACAAATTTAGGTATCAATTCTAACAAGGAAGCTGGACTAAAATTATAAATGTTAATACGATGGGGTGGATTTTCAGTGCGTTACAGCACAGGAACATACCCAGGAAATGGAGCACACATTTTCCTGAACCCCATAATCTCAGCCCAAATTCTATCACGGGAAGGAAAAAACGAGTATCCTATTCCTGTCTTCCCAGTACCCAAACAGTCTTAAGTCAGGGCGAGCCTGAAGTTAGGTTCATACGTGTGTAATAGGTGTAAGAACACTTTCCCAGAAAGCTTCTTCTTGTACATGCACAGAAGATAAACACCCTACGGGGTCAGACCAACGATCCATCAAGCCCAGCACCTGTCTCCAACAGTGGCCAATCTCAGAAGTACCCAACAGGTCCCAATAGGGCGATCCATTCCCCGTTGTTCACTCCCAGCTCCCAACAGTAAGAGGTTACATTCCCCAAACTTACCTGGCTAGTAGCTGCGAATGGAGCTATCCTGCAGAGAATTATCCAATCCTTTTTTAAAACCAGGTATAAACAATGTCCCCAAGCAAAGTCATTTCCAAGTCAGCCTTTCTGGTCTCAAACAGTAAACGGGCACTATCTACCTAAGCATTATTCCATGGTGTGGAATGCCCTCCAGTTTCTAGACTATTTAGTACATTTACCACACTCAGTACAGCAGCCATGAGGCACCACCTGACTTTTCCTGCATTACCAACCAAGCAAAGAAGACACAAGAGAATCTACCTCAGCATGGTCAAGGACAATTGACTATTCTGACACCAATTAAGCAAGTCAAGGAACAGACACTGGTTTAATGCTTCACCAAAGACAGTGGGAAGAACCTCAATAACCTAACAGAAAAGAGCAAAATCCACAGAGATATAAATAATCGTGGTCCAGAAAGCAGGTAGATTAGCTCTGTGGTTCAGTCTTTTGAATATCTGCTCCTGGAAGCTTTCGCTCATTTAACAATATAGAAAAGTCACAGCTTACTTGTTTAAGTGATCTGGATATATTAGTGATAAAATCTGCTCTCTATAATAAAATGGCAGATTTTATTACAGGCTCCGTTTCTCTGGTGGTGGATTTTGCTGTTGGGGCAGTGCAGGCTTGGCTTATCCTGCATCAGTACAGGGGATGGACTAAATGGTCCTTGAAGTCCCTTCAGGCTCAATAACTACAGTAGGGAAAGAAAAATTGGACGCTTACCTAGGAAGTTTCCTTTTCCGGGGTATCCTCCTGAACGGCCAGCTGCAACAATGGAGTTAGATCCCCGCCTCACCACCAGGAGGCAAACTTCAACTTTTTTGGCGCATGCTCAGAGGCGCTGTGACCCCCTGAATGCCAATGAAAACTAAGTCCTTCACTGACCCTCAACCTAACATAAAAACCGGAGTTCTAACACAAGAACTCCAAACTCTGAATTAAACCAACCTCAAAAAACAGGCGGGCTGCTGGTTGTCCAGGAACATACCCTGTAGAAGGAAAATTCCCTGGTAAGCGTCCAATTTTCCTTTCTTAGAGGGATCTCCTCGTGGACAGCCAGCTGCAACAATGGGGAAGTTCCCAAGCAGCGTTCAGCAAAAAAGGAAGGGATATCTAAGGTCAGACAACCCTCAGGCCATTCTGCTGTATTTACCACAGACTTGCACCACAGCGTGCAGGACCCCCTGCCAAAAGCAGCTTCGGCTGAGTCCAAAACATGCACCTTGTAATGTTTAGTAAAAGTGTGCAGAGACAACCGTGTGGCCACCCTGCAAATCTCCTCATAGGGAGCTTGATTTCTGAATGCCCGAGAGGTAGTCGTCCCTCTTAAGGAGTGGGCCCAAATTTTCTGTGGAAGAGACTTATTCTCCCCGGATAAGCTTCCTGCACGCATGCTAGCCATTTTGCTATAGGCTTTTAAGCCCTTCCTATTCGGATAAGAAACAAATAGAGAAGATGAGCAACAAAAAGCCACCGTCCTCTTGCAGGGCCCTCTTTACATCTAACCTGTGCCATAGTATTTCCTTGGGATGAACCGGATTAGGACAGAAGGAAGGCAAAACTATTTCCTGCCCCCCATGAAAGTCGGAGTCCACCTTGGGACGAAAGACATCAGGCCACAAGACAACCGAATTTTCCCTGGAAGAGCAGAAATTGGGTTCCATGGACAAGGTCTCCAGCTCCGATACCCATCTAGCTGAAGTAATGGCTACTAAAAAGGCTACCTTAAGAGAAAGATAAAAAGGGGATACCTCCTTAATAGGCTCCAACGGGATCTTAACCAGGGCATTCAAAACCAAATTTAGATCCCATGAGGGAAAATGGTGACTCACCAGAGGGAAGATCTGTTTAGCAGCTTTTAGAAACCATTTCAGATGAGGATGTCTAGTTCTGCTATTACCCTCTTATACAGGGCAGGACGCTATTTAAAACGGTTACCTGCCTAGCTAGAGTGTTTGGCTTCAAGCCTTCACTAAGCCCCTCCTGCAAAAACTCCAGAATGATTATTGTCCTGGCCTTAAGTGGACGGATCTTTTGACGAGCACACCAGTGCACAAATACTCTCCACGCGCACTGGTATATGCGACAAGTGGACTGTTTTCTGATTTGCATCAGGGTATCCACCACCACCGCCGAGTACCCTAGAGTTCTCAGAGCTCCCTGTTCAGCTTCCACGCCATCAGCTTCAGCGTGTCCAGATTCTCCTAGTGGATCGGGCCTCGAGACAGGTGGTTTGGTGTGGCGAGCAGTCTTATGGGTTCCTCTGGCTTTAGATGTTGAATGTCCGTGAACCACAGATGTCTGGGCCAGAATGGAGTCATCAGTATCTGCTGCGCTCGGTCCCGGCGCGCTTTTGCCAACATCCTCCTGATGAGTGGAAACTGAGGAAACTCATACTAGAGACCTTTGGGCCAACGTTGATCTCTCGCTGCCGCATCTTCCTAGTCTAACGGGCACCCCGGGGTGAACAGTGGAGAGCCGACGCCCTCCCCGGCACCCCTAGAGCCCTGACTGGCCCTAACAAGATTTTTAAAGAATTTCATTCAAATATTCCCCCTGGATGGGGACAAAGTCTGCATCCTGCGTTTTCAGAGGCAAGACAATTAACTGGAGCACAGGGGGTCAGATCCCCTCTGAGCATGTGCCAAAAAGTTGAAGTCTGCCTCCTGGTGGTGAGGTGAGCTAGCCGTCCAGGAGGAGATCCCTGTGAGAATAGAATATAGATTTAACGGAGTACTGGTTTAGTTTCAGAAGAGAGGCGCTGTCCTGAAGCAGGTGGAGAAATGGACAGAAAGACACACACAAGAAACAAGTCACATACTGGTCATCGGGCATGGCTTTAACCCCTTCGACATTGACAGCAAGAGTCTGATTGCTTCCGAGGATTTTGTGCACGGATTCGACTAGCAGCTGCTGCAGGCTTCGGATGTCGGCTTCTTTCCTGTTGAACACCAAGACCACCAGGCCATCTTCCTCCTTATTGTTGGGCATGCAGCTGTAGCCCACAGCCTGCAAAGAGAGAAACTGCCTCGTTACTCACATGCACACGTCTGGTAATATTTCCGCATGGCCCCAATTCCCATCATGCACGATGGGACTCAGCACTTTATCCCACATGCATCAGAACAGCATTGCAGAAACCACAAGCAAAACATCTTGGTTCCTATTATTAACAGCAACTAAAGAACTTCACTCCCTCACAGCATTGAAATTTCAATCCAACTAGCTGGTAGGCTAATTGCTTCAAGAGCCTTTTCATTCACATCGATACCAGCAACGCAATCCTACCTTAAATCTGCAAAATGGGTTTTCTTGGGTGAACTCCACTGGGGCGATGTTACTGTTGAAGTAGCCTTTGCCCGTTCCCCAGAAGGCCTGCAGCTGGTTCCACTTTGCTAGGATAGCATCTCGCTCATCTCCCAAGAGGGTGGGAGCAGAAAGGGCACTTGCAGTGTTTATCAGCTGATTGGACTGGGTGGGTGCCTGGGTGGGCTGGCTGAACAGGCCCCCTAGTGCTAAATTGGATAGACAGAAGATAGGGATAAGGACGCAGCCACTGACTTACGGACATCACACTGTAACGTATCAGTAATGGCTGCCATCGCCTCTAACAGAATATTATTGTGCATTTGGGGAAGAGGACCGAGAAGAAAAAGGCCAAAAAGATCGGGGATGGAAACAGCATGCTGTTGTGGCTTCTGAAGGACTGTCCAGGCCCCACCGTTCAGCAGTATGAAGAAAGTGACTGGGACAGATCTCTTGCCAACGCTGGCCAATGTGATGTAAATGGGCTGGTGTTCATGCCAGACCAAAAGGACAAGAGCAACAACATCAGTGAGGATAGGAAATCTGCAGCCCACGGGACAAATCTGTCCCACAGTGGTTCTTTATTTGGCCCCTTTCTGTTTCCTGGATCTGGCTCCTGAATCCAGTTCTTACCTTCAAGCACTGAAAGAGTGAGTTCAGGGGAAGGGAGTGGAGAGGTGGGGGACGGACCCGTCTCAGATCTATGATTTGAGCCCTCCCCTCCATTCGCCCACCCTAGGCACATCCCTTAAGTGCCTCCACCCACAACTTCTATCCAGCACGCAGAGCTTCTGCTCACTTTCAAAGTGGCCCTCAGGAGGGAAAAGGTTCCCCACCCCATACTAATATAAACGAGCCGTCTAGGATTCACCCGTGGGAATTGGGCTCTGGAGGGAGATACACACACTATAACTAGGATGATAAACGGTCTCCAAAGCGGACTGCAAGGATCACCAAACCTACAAAGCTTGGTCCACATGAGAAGCTCCACCAGGTTAACTTAAATAGGCACTTGGAATCAATTTAGTCAAAACAAACGAGCAAGCAAGCCAAGGAGCAGAGAGAACTTCTAGAGTAACTGACAGGACGAAAGGCAACAAGGAGTAGAGGAATGCAAGAGACGGGGAAGATGGGCCCACCTCTCTCCATCAGCAACCCTTCCCCTCTCCACGCAGACAGCAAAAACCCCACTCTAAGAACGTAAACCATTAAAACAAAAGAGCAAACAAATAATAATGGGGGGGTCACCCCTGTACTGCTGTCCCCCCCAAGAATAAATAAATTATGACGCCATCAAGCTGTTAAATCAGCCTGCACGCTCTCCTCTCTTCAATTTGAGATGGTCAAGGGTTGTCTGCTACTCAGCCTGAACTACGCCTTGTCCAACAGAGCCCCATTCTTATTTGATCCTTAGGCACTATTAACCCCCCCCCAAAAAAACCAAAGCCACCACCAACCCCTGCATGGCCGCTTACTTTGATTTTGCTTAGACCTGTTCCTGACTATGGCAGCGTGGGGTGGAAAGAGGGCTGAAAAAATTTCCCATCAGAAAATGTAGGTCACAGAGACCTTTCCCAATGAAAGCGTTTCACTTTATAATTAAGTAGCCATAGGGGAGATTTTCTGAGCTGCTAATTAAAGCCCTTGTTCAGAGGGGTAGGGCCAAGCACAGACTCCTTGAAAGCCAAACCAGGGACTCTCACGTTTGTCACCAGTCAGCTAAGTGATAGGAAGCAGAAGTGGCTCCTAATCCCCACTCCCTTGCTTGCATTGCGACGCCCGGTCCCACAGTGCAGGCGGGGTCCAGCAAGCCTGACGGGCCAGTAGAGAATTTCTAGGGTTTTAACAGTCCTGGCAATCGACATTTCACTTATCAGCATTAGCAAGCCATTGTACTTACTTGTCTGCTGCGGTTGGGTGCTGAATCCGCCGAACCCTAACCCGGCTCCTAACCCGGCTCCTAAACTGGTACCAGTTCCTGCCCCTGTGCCAAAACCAGTACCAAATCCAAAACCTTTGTTCTGAGTAGCACCAAACAGTCCTGAGAAGAAGGCAAGAAGTCATTCAATAACTAAAACAAACAAACAATCAATCAATCAACCTACAGGGGATCTGCCAAATAAACAGAGCAACCCCCAGACAATAGTTGGAAGGTCCCCCACAGATCCCCCTGCTTGGATGCAGGATGATGACCGTTACAGCATCCCCGACAGGTACCTGTCCAAACTCTTTTTGAAAACCTCCAGTGACAGCGAGCCTGTGACCGCCCTACGCAACTTGTTCCATTGCTGCACAGCTCGGTTAGGAACTTTTTCTTGATATTTAACCAAACTCTACCGTACTATAACTCGAGTCCATTATTTCTAGTGTTGCTCTCCGCAGTCATTAAGAACAGTTCCCTGCAGCGACAGCCTTTTATAGCTATTTGAAGGCAGCTATCATGTCTCCCCTTAGTCTCCTTTTCGCTAGGCTAAACATACCATTCCTTCAACCTTTCTTCGTAAGACTTGCTTTCCAGACCCTCTACCATCTTTGCTGTCCTCCTCTGAACCTGCTCCAATCTGTCAACGATCTTCTTAGAATGGAAGTGCCCCAAAGTCGACACAGTTGTTAAGTTTAATTCTTTGTCACTCATGCTCTCAGATTAATGGGTTCTTACCAGTGGTGCCAGTGTTGGTAGGAGCAGAGAAGCTAAATGCTGATCCGCCTGTGGTGTTGGCTGCCCCAAACCCTCCAAAAGCGCCTAGGAAACAAAAGATATAAATGAAACAGAAGCATTTGCTGCTGAGCCTAGGCTTTTAAACAAGCTCCAGCTTGCACACTCAGCAAGGTTTATGAAGGGAGATGTTGACAGGTGAGTGTTGCTAATGCCACAAACATACTTCTTATGGTGACCATGGCTCTTTGCTTTATTGACAACAAAATAAATATGGAAGAAAGTGAGAATGAGAAAAGACAAGAGAGAAACCATGCGACAAAATAACCTATGAATATGGAAGAATTTCTTCTTGGCTAACTTGTTAAGCTGAGGAAAACAGAAGTCTTACACCAGGTGCTAGACTGATCCCTGGAAGGTGGACTGTTCCTGTTTACAAAGAGACTGTAGCAAGTGCTAATATTTTTCAATTTGCTAGAGCAGCTTTCGATTGGATTCTTTGAGGGACATGTTTTACTATAACAGGAGCTTCCTTCATAGATCTAAAGCCTGCATTCGACACAGTAAAAAGAGAGATCTACTTTGGGCTAAATTAGCCAGAACAGACATTGGGTATTTTCAGACGTTATGAGATCACGCTCAACCATGGTGAATCCCCACATGGTGATCGTGATCCCATAACGTCTGTTGGGGGGAACGGAAGCTCCCCCCCCCCCAGATGTTCTCCCGTGATCAAGGGGACCATAACGTCTGGCCCCCTACCATGGCCCGGAATCAGCGGCGGGATTCCAGGCCGTGGTCAATGTGGGCAGGCGCTGCGCAGCATTGGCTGCAGCACCTGCCCGTCTCCCAAGGGGATGTGGGGGGGGGGGGGCGTCTGTTGGACGTGCCGGTTTGATCCCGGTGGGGGATCAATGGGTGATTCCGTGACGGGGCCAATACAGGCCCCGTCATGTCTGAAAATACCCACTGATAGAAGACTTTTATTGCTGACCCAGAGGCTATACCAAAATACAACAGGCAGGAAGTTTATCTGACTCTATTCCAACAACCAGGGGAGTAAACAAGGACGTGTTCTCACACCGTTCTTATTTAATTTTTTTATCAACTATGTTGTTATAAACCTTCAGGGGAATATTTTTCATCCAGTATCCATTAACGGTAGGAAACAGAGTATCTTACTTTATGCAGATGATACAATTTTACTATCCACCACTGAAATTTGGTTACAACGACAGTTAACCGCTCTGGGGGCTTATTGCCAAAAAAATTATTTACTAATCAATCATGACAAATCTAAAATCATGATTTTTGCAAAAAAAATAATAATGGGAGATCAAAAGGTGGAGTCTGGACGCTGCCACCCTGGAGCAGGTTAGATTGTATAAATATCTAGGAATGCTAAATTCCTACACAGGTACGTGGATGGAGCATTTGCTCAAACAACCGGTGGGGTATTCAAATTTTGGCGGACAGGTGGTGGTCGGCTTTTTCATCCTGCTGTGAAATTGTTCAAGCACAAAATACTCCCCCAAGCACTGTATGGGGCTGAGATCTGGGGCTTGTCTGTTAAGTCAGCCTTGGAAGTATCTCAAAATAGATTAATAAGAAGGATTCTCGGGGTTCCACCCAGTACATCTTTGTGTATGCTCAGATCTGAAACAGGCATTTTCCTGGTGGAAGCAAAGGCGCGATTGAGGCCAACCTCATATTGGTTGAGAATCATGGCCATGACCAGTGAGAGGCTTCCAAGACTTTGCTGGGCTGAAATGATGTCTTCCGACTATAATTTTACTTGGAATGAAGGCTTATTCCATGTGGTAAATGGAATGGGTTTTTTTTTGCCTTACTTTGCTGAATTTCCTAGGAAAAAGGTTAAGGAAATGCTTTGGACACGGTTCGTAGATATATATAACCAAAAGGACCTTGAGGCCATTAAATCAGCCCCGTGCTTTAGTGTCATAAAGGCACAGCACCAGGCAGAGCATTACTTAGAGCTACTCACAAATTTTACAGAGGAGAGCTCTCACACGACTTCGTTTTTAAATGATGCCCACAACTATATTGGAGGGCAGGTATGAGAATATTCCCCACGATTTGCGCTTCTGTCTATGTGACACTGGGGAAGTGGAAGATCTCCCACATTATCTTTTTGTATATCCTCTCTCGCTGAACGTTAGAGCTAGACTGCTTGGGTCTTTACTTAAAGATCAATCTTTGGGGGGCGTACAATACAAATTCTTATTCTTACTGGCAAACCCTGATGATTTCATTATTAAGAGAGTGGCAAATCTTGCTCATGCACTAATGATGCATAGGCGCAGAATCAAAGCCAAACACCCTTAGATCACTGAGCTTTCTGGCCATTTATGGCTAAAGACTCTGCTGTCTATATTTATATTTGTACACTGGGTGTAATTTAGGAAATGCAGTTTTTCTTTGATGTAACTGTTTTTTATTTGTCTATTAATTTCAGGGGCTAGGCGTGGTCAAATTTATGCTCCGTATAGGAGCAAGAACCATCATTATGAGAGGTAGGAGGATGGGGGTCCCTAGAGTAGACAGAACATGTGGTAGATGCCCTTAGAAGATTGAGACACTCTTGCATATTATTTTAGAGTGCCTGGTCTATGCTACCTTGAGAGAGATCTGGGTGATTCCAATTTTGGAAAATCCTAACCTGGAATAAATAAATAAATAAATAAACCTATTAGAAATATGGAAATATTACTGACTCTCACGGAGATTGAGCAAATAAAACTATTAGCAATGTTCCGCCTCCTAGTTGAGAAGGATATTATTGCTATGCGTAGATAGGGGGTAAACTGTTTATAGTCCTTCCTAGGACTCTCTTGGGCCCCGATTTGCTGGATTCTAGAATTGTGTGCCCCTAGGTTAATCCCTGTCTCTGTAAGTCTGTTACGGATTCTGCTCCGATTTGTTTATCTGAGACAGTATATGATGCTGATTTAATATACTATTGATTATCTGCAGTTCCAGGGATATGACTGAATTATTTACTACCTTTTATTGGCTTTTTATTTTATATTTGTGTATTCATATTTGGTATTTAAATGCTTGCGATAATATTTTCTTAATGTTTTGTGTTTTGATGTATTGTTACTGAATTGATATAGCATAATTGCTGGAAACAATAAAATATTTCTATTCTATTCGATAATTATTTGATACAATTTTTTGTTTTATTTTCTTTTGTATTTAATTTTTGCCGTGTTAATTCTTGCTTGTGTTAATTTTAATTGTATTTTGTTATAACCCAGGGTTAAAACAATAAAATTATTGATTGACTGACATTGATAACAGCAGCAAAGCTTCCAAAATGTTACTTATAAAAACTCAAGTTTTCACATTACCGGGCTAAGATAGATAAACTGATGCAAGAGTATTTTTAAATGACTTTTACTGAGGTAAAACGGATTTATTATTGCTAAGGGAGATAAAACATTAGCCGGATTTCACATGTGCAGCAGTGATTATCCACAGAAACCAGAGTTCACATCCCATCTTAGCCATGGGTGGCCTTAGGCAAGTCACAGCCTTTCAGCCTCAGTTCCCCATCTGTGAAATGGGAATAATGATGACCTACTCCACAGAGCTGCTGTAAAAGTGTGAACCGTAAAGCTAAGGACTGCACAGCTCTGCCCCGAATCCCTGGGATAGGGTGGGTTATCTAATTAAATAAATAAATAGAGCTCCTACCAAGTACATTGGGAGAAATTGTACCTTGAATCAACAACTCTCTTTTAGCCATAAACACACACAAGCCCATCTTTCACCAGTGAACTGCCCTCTTCCATCCCTAAAGTATTTGAGAATCACAGCTTTGCTTTGTGGCTACGGACTTCGCTGTAGTAAAACTGGCTTTTGTGACCCCAGTGCCCTCTGTCCGGGTTTCTCTCGTTCTACTCAGCTGGCATAGAACACAACTGGCCAAGAGTCAGGTCCTATAAAGCTTGCACAGTACAAAGTTGGACTACATGCAGTCTGCGTGCGCTTTGAAATCGGACAAATTCTAAGTCTGCTACTCCCAGAGCAGGGGGTGTGAAGTGGTGCCAAGTGATACGGCGCTACTGAGGAAAAGAAACTGCCCTCTTGGACGGGAACCAAAAGGAGCTAGCGCGCCCACTGGAAGAAACGGACAGGAGATCATCAGCAAGAGCAGACAAGGGAAGCTCCAGGAAAAGAGCCCGACTAGGATGGGCAGGGTCAAGCTTGCTTGGGGTAAGTCTTTACAGGATTATGGTCCCAGTCACTTTTATCAAGGAAATTAGCTTCACCAGTTTGTTACCCCGCCATTATCTATAGAGTGCGCACACAGGCACATCACCTCCAGCCCCTAGTCTCAAACAACCAATCTCCAACTTACAGTCCTTTACTCAATATACACCGTCCAACAATCCAGAATATAAAAAAGGGGTTACTTAAACAATATAAAACAAACCATCAAAGAGGTAAAAAGCCACTGGCAAACACCCCTGCCCCACCCCCCAAAAGCCTGGACGACCAGCCAGGTCTTACAGACCCGACGAAAGGCTAACAGGCTGGGAGCTAAGCTAGCTTCCTCTGGGAGGGAGTTCCACACCGAGAACGCCCTCTCCATCGTGGCCCCCCGGTTCACCCGGGGCACCGCCAGGAAGGCGCCCCGCGGGGGCAGATCGCAGAGGTTCCTCCGGGGCCCGGGGAGCGAAGCGGTCACTCAGGTAGGAGGGGCCCAGACTGCTGTTCTCAGAGCCTCTGGGCTCTGTTGCTGCCTCCGCCAGGCCCTTTGGCAGCTGAACCTAATTAGCTCTCTGCTCGGGGGCCCTCCCCAAAGTCCTTCTGCGCCTGCAACACCACTAGCCCAGGCCCCGTGCCGGCGCTAAAGAGACTCTGCCTGTTACAGCACGGGGCAGCACCACTCCCTTCTCATTCCCCATCGAATCACAACCGGGATAACCGCGGGAAATGGGATGGCCTGCAGGATACCAACCAAGGGTACATACAGTTCTCCACTTGCACAGATCAATGGCAAAACGCCCCTAGGCTTTAATGGCAGAGGACCATCCTGCAAAACCCTCTTTCCCGCCCTAGTACAGGAGGTTGAAGAGACTGGATCTACTACTGAACATCCATGGAGGAAAAAAAACTTGCGTGCTTTGAGATCTGACAAATCACAGGAGTGAAAGAGAGGCTTGTCATTTAAGCGAGCTCACAAACGGAGAGTCAAACACAAACAATCCAAGGCCACACCCTGACAAACTGAGAAAAACAGAAGTAGTTACTTTGATTTAATTAAATCAAAGGAACTCCTCTCTTTTGGTCGAGTGCTAATGAACAGTGTAAACTGAAGCAGTACTATGCCCATTCCCCAGCAAACCATGGCTGCCACCTACACGCGGAGGAGCGCTCCCAGGAACAATTCACTTTGCAATACAAACCGGAGCAGAGGGCATACTCCTGATTTTCCAGGAGTAAGCCCTTCTCTTCCTACTCCTGAAGGACAGAGCGTGAAACGGCCATTGGTGCGAATGCTTCAGGAGTAAAACAGAAGGCTCAACTACCCTTAATTAACCGTTCATTGAAACATGGCCTTAATTAAAATAAGTGATGTTCAACTATTACTAAAAACAAGCCCGGCACAACTGCCAAACAGCACGGCGTAAGCAATCCAATGGATAGAAGTAATCACTGGTAATGGCAGTGGGAGTACAGAATCAAGGAGTTTAAATCAGAATCAAAACAGTTACCCATCTCCCGGACTTACCATCTCCGCACAGCCAGACCTAACCGAGACTTGGTTTTCAGCCATTCAGAAAGAACGTCAACTTTACACAAGTGGATGATTTTAAAAAAACCAAAACCTGTGACTGATAATTCCTTCAATGATACCATGCAATGAAAAACTGTCTGAGAAGCACCATCCGAACACAGGAGTTTCAATTTGTTTTTGTCTTTGCTTGAACATGGTCTAACAGAAATTCTGAATTGTTACTAAAGTAAAAAACGAAAAGCCTTTATCGCAGGCATATTTTTGAGCAAAAAAGGATGTGGTTCGTTGCCATTTTTACAGAGTAAAATAGTTTTCTCAGTAGCAGGATAAGAGAATCTGCATGGTTCACCAAATGCTCGACACCAACATGGATATTGTACAGGAAGACGAAAAATGATGGGATCATGGAATGACAATGATTCCTATACGAACAGCTTCAAAAAACAAGATCAAATTATCATCCGTGTCCCATTTCAACAAAAATGGGACACCCCAAGGGAGCCATTATAAAGTTTAAGAAGAAATATCAAAACCCAAGAACCTCAACATTAACTCAGCTTCTATACCATCCTACAGGGCACGGCAGGGGGGTCGGGAAGGAATTTTCCCTCGGGGTAGATTGGCAGTTGACTCAGAGAAGGTTTTTTTGCCTTCCGCTGCAACGTGAGTATTGCTCACTTGTTTGAGACACCTGGATTTTTCTTTTCTAAAATGGTTCCTTGTTATTTCAGGCACTGTTCTCGTTGGGCCCAGTCTCTCTTGCAGCAGACCCTTTTAATAGGTTCCAGTTTTTGTTGGATAGATTTTTCTGTGTAAGTGGTTTGAGTGTGGCGAATCTTACACGGATTCGCAGGGTGGCTGGACTAGATGACCTTCAAGGCCACTTCCAGCTCTAGGACTATTTGTATAGTCAAGTATTTCCACGCAGAAGGAGAAGGACTGCATTTAAATAACTTAGAATTACGGAAACCACCACCCAGGGGCAGATTAGAAAGTTTTACAAGCTAGCCCATTTCCCATAGCCAGCTACAGAATACAGACAAAAGAGGAGAGGGCTACCAATTCTCTGCTGATCGTATAAAATTTGTTTCTCCATAGAAACTAGATAAACATGTAGTGCGTTCATGATGACCAACATGAGTCCAATGAGACACAGGAAAGGGGAACAACATGACGGCAGTTGTCCAAGAACGTAAAGATGCAGGGGTCTATAGATTAAGACGCAGGGCTCTATAGATTAGCTTTAAAATGATTCAGTCATTGCTGTGGTCACTGTTTGGGAGTGTGATCATTTACCACATACCTCCGCCATTAAAGTCGATGGGAATTTTGCCATTGACTTTAAGGTCGCAAACCTCTACCCATTGAATTTGGATTGAATTGTTAGAATACCATAGGGATTTTTTTTTTTAAAAAAAGGACTTCTCTTTGAACAGTTGTTTCACTGACCAGACAGCTTTCTCAAGCAACATAATTGAGAAATTAGTGGCAGTGTTTTGAGGCCACTTTTAGAAACCTTGCCACAAAAGTTACTAAAACATGAACAAAGCAAGTATTGGAAGAAAAAGAAAGAAAGAAAGAACGTCTATATGTAGAGACCAGAGCTTTAAAAGGGAATTCTTGGACCCCTGCTATCAACATTCATTTTATACAGCATCTGTATTATCTACCTGCACTTGCCAAAGTGTTACCAAAATTGAATGGTGGTGTTGCGGTAGTGGAGACACCGAAATTTCCAATATTAAAATTCACTGCTGGATTAGCAGTTAATCCGAAACCCCCAAAATTAAAACCACTGGCGGCGGAGTTTGCTGTTTCCAGCCCACCAAATCCTGACAAGTGGGAAGCAGAGAGAAAGCAGAGCAGTGTTAGTTAGAAACAAACGTTTAACATTTTTTTGTCAAAGACTAGAGAAAATGCAGGAATAATTAAAGGTTTTAAAAAGCAGAGGAAAGAAAGAAAGTAAGTGATTTAAAGTGAGATCCAATTATTCAGTATAAGCGAGGTCATCTGGAGCATCCCAATACTTAACCTAGGCTAACTTTCATTCCAACAATTGGGGCTTAGTCATTCTTACAGCTTTTGTACCAGTAACACAGCCGACAAGGTTTTTATTGACATCAGTGTTCTAAATATTGTACGTTGTGAAGAGACGGGAAATGCCTTGCATGGCTTTATTGAAGGGCTGCTAAGAGGGGCACTGCTTTTACTGTGGTGTTTAGCTTGCAGACATTTCTAAGCAAATTTGGACAAATTTATCAAAGTTTAACAAAATAATGCAATAATTCCATCTCTGATAGATAAGGAGATATTTTCTTTCTACACCAAATAAATAATATACAAATCTTTCCACTAGAAGAGGGTGGGGTAAAAATTGGAAAAAACAAAATAAATATCATTAATTGTGCTTGGACATGGTGTAAGCCTCTGAAATTAATCCAGGAGCCTACAGATTTGGCGAGTCAGCTGGTTAGCAGGAATTCCATTATTCCCCAAATCCCAGCCTTTTGGGGTCAGATCTGATCTTCAGTTAAGTCACTTAAAAAAAAATCAAGTGAATTATTAGTGTATCTGGGTCTGTGTCTTGTTTTGATAGAATATTTCCTCACACATTCCCTAGATTTGGTCCTGGATTCATTCCAGGGGTCTACAATGTTTGTGAAGAGAAGTCTTAGGGTACCCATGCCACCATTATTTGTACACTTGTCACTTACAACCTCCTAAGTGTTATGGCAAAGCAGTTCAGAACAACTTCATTGCAGCCCCCACCCAACCACTTGCCTCATTACAAAACCCCACCCCAACGAGACACATTGAAGCTTCAGAAGATACCTGCAAGACCCGGTCGCTGCAAGAGTTCACTAACCAAATCTTATTGCAGGTTTTGAAATAGCTAGAGGCAACACATCTTCGCAATGGTTGTATAAAATGAACAGTAGTTTTTTTTACTGCTTTGGATGCATTGAAGCGTCATGACAATTGCCTGCTCTGCTTCTCCAAACCCCCCGTAGTCACCTTCAGCCAGCATCACGGGACGCTTTAGAGTTACAGCTCGACGGCATTTTTCATGGTGTCTGAATGGGCGTACTGCATAGGCACCCCAACATGCTTCTGTGTCAGGTCACTCTAGAGAGACCGCATGATAATGGCTCTATCAAAAACTCCATGTGGAACCCGAAGACTTTTCCATAGTGCTGCAGGGGCTTGTGGTACATTCAGATGCCATGACAACGTCCCAATCACTGCAATACTGTTTTTTAACCCCATCTTCCCCATGGTTACTCAAGGAGTAACTAGAAAACTCCACATGCAAGTACCACACAGAATATGACAAACGTGTATTTCCTAATAATCATGTACTTCAATACTCCAACATGTAGAAACATCGACACTAGATTTTTATGATATTTTGGGATGAGAAAGGTGCACCTACTCTGAACTACACAGAGGCAAGGATTTAGGGAGAGGGTCTCCGCACTCTGATCCCCTTTCCTGGAAGGGAACCTGTACAGCATCTTTAAAAGACAGGCCTGGGAACTAAAATGGACAGCTTTATTATCGAATAAGAGGAATAGACTCGGGTTAGACATGGACTTTTCAAGTCATCACAGAAATACAAAGTATTGTTACACTCCGCGCACAATTAACGTGTGGAATTTATCACCAGAGGAAGCGGTCAAGGCCGGCAGTGCAGTTAGTTTTTTAAAAAGGATCACATAAATCCGTGGAGGGCAGCGCCATTAACGGCTATTAGCCAAGTAGGTTTAGGGGACATAATTTCTTACTGTTAAGAACATGAAACGGACAACGGGGAATGGATTGTCCGTAGTGAACCGTTGGGTACTTCTCCCAAGCAACCGAAATTGGCCACTGATCGAGACAGAATGCGGGGCTTGATGGGATTGTTGGTCTGACCCAGCATGCGGCTTCTTATGTTAACTAACAGCTACTTTTCACCCCTGCCTGACTAAAATGAGTCTAGTTCTGCTTTAGATTCAGCTCCTTTGATATTTAAGTTCCCCTCCTATCACCCCCTTCCTACAGGTTTGCCTTTGCATGGCTCTTAATCTGCACTTATTGTTAGCTAAGTGATTCTTGGTTTTGACATCATTATCAATAGTTCTTAATGTTATTGTTTTTAAATGTCTGAAATCTCTTTTTCCCCATTAAATGCTCCCTCCCAAGTTGTTTTTTTCCCTTTCATTACAGCTCCTTCTCAAGTCATTATCTTCTTATACACAGACATCTGTTCTACATTTGCTCAGTCCTTGCTTATGACTTTTCAATCTCAGGAGCTCATTCCTTCCCTGTGACTATCCCAAGGGTGTGCACCTGCAGCTTCATGAATGGATCCCTTCCTCTCTCCTGGGCTATAAGCCGCTTGGGGCAAGGAGTCATCTCGTAGCACAACTGTTCAGTGTCAGGCATATTGCAGGTGCTATATAAACATGGCCACCCATTAACCACACATCCAACAGCTTGTGTGAAGGTGGTGCGGGGGGATACACACTTCCATGAGCCGGATGCAGCACGCACTCATGGCCACGCACGGGGCCCTGTCGAAAAATCTGAAGTGTGCTATGCGGGGCAGGCCAAAAAAGTGCATGGGGCACCCACCCACGCCAGCAGACAGGTCCGTGGCCAGCCCCCTCCCAGTTCCTGCCCACAGTCCTTCCAGGAGCTCTCTGGGGAGCTCCTAAAAGCTACGTGCACAGAATACACCACCAAGGTGTTTCAAAGCACAAGAAACTCCCCTTATGACACCCGAGAGAAGAGCCAACACCGTGGAGGACAGCAGCTCAGACAGCATGTCCCGCTCAGTATGCGCCTCCGTTGTTGCCTGAAACTGCAAGTCACCACAGTGGCTGCACAGAGTTCCTGGGCAGGAAGGGGTTACTAGCTGCTGCGACTTCCTGTTTCCCTGGTGTCCATGGCCGTGTCTCACGGCAGAGGGCAAGCAGTCGGGCGGGGCTTGGGGTGGGGATGTTGCCAGGGGGCGGGGGGAGAACAGCTGCCTGTGTGAGTTGTTTGCAGGGCCAGTCTGTGGTGGCAGGAGTGCATGGAGGCTGCCTACAAGGGCACAGTGGTCACCCTGGGAGCCGCCCATTACAATCCCTCCCCACACACTCGTGTGTGGGTGCTCCGCAGCCGTGCCACTCGGCAGCCATGGACCCCTCCTCGAGCCTTGCTCGTTTAAAAACACCCATAGTTCCAACTAGTCAAATACCCAAGGAAGAGTCCTGCTTTGCATACTTTCATCAACAAGAGTGGGTCCAATAAGAGTTCTCATGTGACCTACTTTGGGTGATTTCAGACGTTAGGGTGGGCCCCATTCACCACGGGCCGTGGGGTGATTTGGACCACGGCCCGGGGTGAAGGGGCGCGCCAACAGACATGCGCCGCTTCTCCCCGGGCCGCGGGGACCGGCGAACCACGGTGAATGGGGCCCGCCGTGACGTCTGTTGCGGCACCGTGGATCGCGGTGGGGGCGGGGCCATGCGGCACAGCGTGCTGCTGCACAGCCCCGCCCCCTGCGTTCCACAACGGCCCTCCCCCCGCCTGACAGGCAGCATGAGCAGCCAATTCGGCCGCTCCCGCTCCCGCTCCCGCATTCGGGGGTGAATGGATTCCACCACGGCCAGGGGTGAGTGAACAGACGTGACGTTTCGTTCACCCCTGCCGTGGTGGCCATCCACCACACTTCTGGACCCGCTCGCGTTCTCGGGTCCAGAAGTGTGGTGAATGCAAACGCGGCCCGCGTTTGACTGTGGTGAACATCTGGCGGGTAGCAAACAGACGTGCACCACAGTCAAACGCGGGCCGCGTTTGAGTGTGGTTCAGGCGTGGTGAATCTTGGATTCGTCACGTCTGAAATCATCCTTCGTCTCCATCTCTCATATCGCAGACCAACACAGCACTGTACTATCTCGCGCTCTCTGTCCTTGTCTGCTAACAATGAGCTAACTCCTAGGTTGGAGTGGTCAACTGAACAGTTTTTACATCTGTATAATCTCAACTAGAAGTAGCTTACTCTTGGGGGAGGCTCCGTTTCATATGAACGAACCCTGCATTTCTCTGAACATGGGTAACAGTCAAGCCACCATCAGCTCACCGACAGCTGTCTTTTATTTTAGAATGTTTCACTCCAGAGAGCAAACACCCTCCTGCTTCACAGAATTCCTGGCTGTTGAACTTTTGACACCCCCCTCCACAACCACAGAGTTGAGCCAAGTCAGTTATGTGGGAATATCTAGGGTGCCACCAGGGATCACGAAGGTTGGTTGCTCAGCCACCCCGAGTCTTAACGGAAAGGGTGGCATATAAATTTGAATAAATAAATAAATAAATAAAGAGTCTCTTGTTTCAAGCCTACAATCAGGAGACACACAATACAAAACAGATTTGTCATAAAGAAACCCAGACTCTCCAGTCCCTCAGGTTGTGGAAACTGTGGTTCTGTCTGGGGCCTGAGAGTGAATGGCCCGGGGTGATACTTTAACTAATCATTACCTCACTCCTCAGCGCCGTTCCTGTGGATTCTGAAAGCCTAGCGCAATGGACCAGCTCTGCTGAACTTCACATGCACTTTACACGCACTGCTCCTTTGCGACCTGCCGTTCTGCACTTCTCTGGGGCTGCTAAAGCAGGTCACGGCCAGGGAAGAGGATGCCAGGCCTCCCAAGTCGGAACAATCCTGCCCTTAGCTGGGATTACCCCGTTTCTGTAGAAGAGCCGCCGTGTTCCACCTACGGCAGGTAACACCCGGCTTCGGAGAGCCAAGTGGCCAGGCCGCCCCGGCCACTGGAGCAAGGCACTGGAGAGTGCAGGCAAGCGTACAGCTGAGCGTGCGAGAGCACACACGCACGCGTGCACGCGGGTAAGGGGCTTTATTAGGAGAGGGGGCGGCGGGGCCTAGCGCCCCGTCGGGAGGTGTGGGATGCTGGGCTGGATGGACCCGCCAACCCTTGTGAAGCGCGGCCGTGGCACAGAGTGGCCCCTACATTCGTTCTGAACTGTTTCCACTGACCCCCCCATTCTGACACAACTGTCACCCCCCCCGCCGAGTCAAACGCGGCCTATGCCACCCTGCCCCCCCCGCAGAAGGTGAATGGGCGCCTCGCCCGAAGGGTCCCAACGAGGCTCATTTTTAAGGAGCACTTATGAAAAAGGCACGTGGCTACGGCGCCAACGCCCT
>QEPC01009654.1:1611242-1628145 GCA_003113815.1 Sphenodon punctatus | reverse complement strand
GGAACTTTTGTTTGTGGGGGGGGGGGGGGGGGGTTAGAAGTGCGCACGCGCAAGAGGCAGCTGCTTCCCTCACAGCGACCCCTGGCGGCGACGCAGGAGCCCGCTCGCTCGCGCTCCAGCCTCTCACAAAACGGAGGAAGAGGCAGCGGCTGGTTGCTATGGAGACCGACCACCCCCGAATTCCGACTGCCCTGCGCGCATAACCCCCCCTCCCCTCCAGCCTCGTACTCACCGGCAGGGTTAGGGGCGGCGGTGCCGGTGGCTGCCCCGAAGTTGAAGGCCATGAGGCAACAACGGCGGCGAAGAAGCCCGGGAGGGTGCAGCTGCAGCTAAGGTCCGGCTAGAAACAGTTCCTCCCCCCCATGGAGGGATGGTTCCGGATCATCGTCACCCGGAAGCAATAACTGACACCCTTCCTTCCGGTTCCTGCAACCGGCCGGGAGTGGAATTAGGGGGGGGCTCAGGATTATGACGTATCACGCACTCACGCTCGGGCATACCAAGGAGTTAAAGGATGGAGGAGGGGGGACATCACTGACTGGAGCATACCAATGAAGTGAACAAGGGGCTATATTAATGCAGTTAACGATGTGTGTGATATCACTAACTGCGGAGCATACAAACTCATTAGCTGTGAGACATACCAATGGGCTTAATGGGGAGACTCGCTGACTCTTCAATGGGGAAACCACTGACTGCGAGACCTACCAACTGAGTTAATGCGGGGGGGCATTATTGACCATGGGGCATACCAATTGATTTAACGGGGGGAATCCCTTTGGCATGGGACATACCAATGAGGTTAAAGAGGGGTAGAATCGTTGATTGGCCAATGGGAGAGAAATACCAAATGAGTTAATGGGGTAACTATTAGCTATGGGTCTTACCAATAGGGGTTAAGGGGTGTGTGTGGTATCAGTCACTATGGACATGCCAGTGGGGTTAAATGGGGGAAAGTCATTGATTGTGGGATATATTGGGGTATACGATGGGCAATCGAGAGTGCTGGTTTTAACCTATAAAGCCCTAAATGGCCTGGGCCCTATAGATCTAAAGGGACCGCCTCCCCTCGCCATGTGCCTCTGTGGCCTGCGCCCTTCCCTTGGAGGTTCCCCTGAGCCCTAATCTGAGCATTTTCCAGGGGCAGCATAAGACCCACTTATTTGGCCAGACATTTAACAGGCACAGTTGGGGGGGGCGGCTTGTGGGTGTTTTATTTACCGTTTGCATTTTATATGTGCGTTTTTATCATGTTAGCTGCCCTGAGCTTCAAGGATAAGGCAGGATAAAAATCTAAATAAGTAAATTTCATTTATCTTTTGACAGGGCGTGGGGAAGTGTCCAAATCTCGGCGGATCTCACTGCAGGCCCAGCACCTTTGTACATCAGACTCACTGTCTCTCCAGTTAGGCACTCAACATGTGAAAGCTCTCGAAGGGAGTGACCTCTGCAAGTTTCTGCCCTGCACCTGTGCTTATCTTTATTCCCCCTGGGAATATGCAGAAGAGGAATGATAAGGAGAGAGCATTAGGTCTTAGCAGAGTTGCAACCTGTCCCATGGGAGAAAACCAGGCAGCGTGAATTTGCATACGTTTGCATATTTGTGTAAATTTATGCACATTTAAAATAGGTTGTTGTTATGCACATTTAATAGGTTATGCACATTTAAAATAGGTTGTTGTCTACCACTCTCACCACTCCAAAAAGCCAGAAGGAGAAAGGCAGGGCAGACATTCCAGCCCTCTAACCCTAGAGCCTTAGCATGTAGAACAGACCTCTTCCTCCCTCAATGAATCAGAGCGCAGATGTGGTCTCTCAGCTCTGTGCCTTCTCCATTGTGTAATATGAATGAAGCTGACACACTGAGATCTTCAGGTTCTGGGACTAGTTCTTTGCACTGGTGTGAATCCTGTTCACTCCAGTGGGACTATAAACTTAGGCAAGGAAATAGGCAAGACTCTGGCAGAGAATGTCCTGAGGGTTGATCTGTAAAATCTTTGCCCACAGTTGACACACAATAGGCCTTCTTGCCAGTGTGGTGGATTCTCTGGTAACTACTAAGGACTGACCTCACTGTGTAGCATTTCCCATTGTCAGGGCACTGTAAGGTTTCTCTTGTTTGAATTCTCTGATATATGCTGAATGTTAAGCTCTGACTGGATTTTCTCCCACATGCCTGGCATGTAGTGTTTCTGCTCCATGTGGATTCTCTGGTGGAGGATACGGGAAGGAAGCTTTCCACACAATTAGAGTATTTCTAAGATTTCTCTCTGCAGTATATTCTCTGGTGTATAACAAGGGTTGAGCTTACAGCAAAACTTTTCCTAAGCTACAGTTACATCTAGAATTTCTTTGTGGATTCTCAGATAGTCCATTGCCTGATAGCCCCAAATCTGTGTGAGTTCTCTGATGGCTCACTGGACAATAACCCATTACCTAGTATTGAGGCTGGGCTGAGGAAAATTTTAAAAAAGCAAAATTAAAACATGACTCATGAATAGGGCTAAGAATTTGTCACAGTCATGACAAAAGTCACGTTTTAAGTGACTTTTGCCTGCCTCCATGGCTTTTGAGATCTTCCCATGACTTCTGTGATTTCCCCAAATTTTTCAAGATTTTCCCCAAATTAAAGAGCAGAGCCGGCAAGAAACTAGTGAGGAGAGCACACTCAGTGGTGCTAAGAAGATCCACGGTGTCTACCTGGAGCATCAAACCCCTCCTGGCTGTGGAGACGTGGCGGCACGGCCAGAATCTGGCAAGAATAACATGCTGGGTGCCACCGGGTAAAGCCACGGCCTTTCCCTGGAGCTCCAGCCCCCTCCTCAGTGTTATTTCTTCTGGAGGGCGGAGCTTTGGGCATGGTAAAGTGGCGGTACAGCATGGTGTGGCGGCGGGATCAGAGGCAGAGGACGTTACCATTGTCAGAGCTTCAAGAGGCGCCCAGGAGGAGACGGCAGCATTTCCTCTGCCTTTATCCCCTGCTTAGGTTACAATCTAAGCCTAGGGCTTTCAAAGGGCTTTACAATCCCTGGGTTTACAATCTAAGAAGTGGGGGGGGGGGGGTGTTTTCCTCCTTCTGTGTTGGGTACAATCTGTGCTGGGGGGTGGGGGCGGTTTACAATCTAATCCCTGGGTTTACAATCTAAGGGGGGGGGGGGGTTTACAAAATACAATATTGAATCAAAGTGTTTTTTTTAAATGTACCCAAGAGTTTTCCTCATTCCTGCCATGACCAGCTCATGACTTTTTAAGAAAGTTTCCATGACAAATTCGTAGCCCTACTCATGAAAGATCGTCCCACCCAACTTAGTGTTGAATCCTTGCTCTTTTAGTCTCTTTTCAGAGTTCTACCGTTAGAGCTGTATGAGGAACTACCGATTGTTCTTTTTAATTCAACCACTGGAGAAGGGTTTTATTATCCAGGGGTCAAATAGCTGTTTGCTAGGCAGCCGCAGCGGCATCAGGATTGTGGCTAGGCGGCTAAGCTTTGGAGCGGTCATGCTGAGTCCAGGGTTCTGTTTTTCACTGTGTCCTTGTGTCCCTTCTCTGTTAGTTTATTTAGAAAATGAGGTGGCAGCTCTTAGTCCCTTACCTTACTTGAGCAGAGTGCTGGCTGGAAGGTGAAGTGTATAGGAAGCACACCAGTGTGATTCCAACTCATATTCCCCTGTGCCATTCCTTGGCAAGTATTTCTAAAGACTAATGGAAATTTCTCAAACCCCCATCCCTGTCTTCCCCGCCTTTCTGGACATAAGTATTTTCCAGAGGCAATGTAAGACCTTGCTTTTTTGGCCAAGCATTTGGCAGGCAAGGATAGGGAGAGGAGTTTCTAAGTGGTTGAGGTAGGAATTTTAGGGGATTTTTATGTACTTCTATGGAGTTTTTTTTATTTTGTAAGCCACCCTGAACCTTAGGGAAAGGTAAGGGCATGCATAAATAAATAAATGAACTGGTCTCCCATGGGTCCCTCAGTGCTGCCCCCGAAAGGCTAACAGTGCTTGTAGGGTGGCTTTCTAGTTCTTGCTGCAAAAAAAAACAAATTGCCATGAGAGAATAAGATTATTGAGATACTGTAACCGCTATCAGGATTGGTTTTATCCAGCCCTGGTTCATGCAGGGCAGGCGATTATTGGGTATCAACAAACTTCCATTTCTCTCCCGTTGTTTTAGCTTTTGGGTTATAGTTTCACGTTTACCTATCTTCCATCGGAGGCAGCGTAGCTGGCGTAGGCGTAATGATATTTGTGGTTTGGCACCGTAGGATTTTCTATACCTCTGGGTTTATTGGTTACCTTTTATTATTGCTTTGATATCTATATGTGTTATGTTACCGGAATTATTTTATGTGCTTACCTGATCTTGGACTCGGTAAAGTGGTTTACCAAGCTGTTGTGTTTAGAGTCCATGGATTCATGAAAGTGCCTTGTACAATTTTACGTTGGGCCACGGGGAAAGCCTGTGCCATAATAAACTTACGTATGTATCTTGGAAAATAAATCTGCTTGCAGGGTGTCTTTGCAGCAATGCTAAAGGTGATTCTCATGCATGTCCCAACACCTAGCTTGATCCGTGTTTGCCAAGCTCGGGTCTTGCCGCTTGTAGCACTGGGCTTGAACAGAAAGGATTTTAGGTGAACCAGGCCTGATCACATCTGCCTCTGAATGTGCCCTTCAGCAAGACAGCCTTCGCAGATCACATATGCCTCCTCCTTGCCCTAGGTTTGCTATGGTTCCCAGGTAGTAAATACATGTTAGGTCTAAATTGTAGGATGCATCCAAGCAGGGGTTTGCTGGACTAAATGGCCCTCAAGGTCCCTTCAACTCTATGGTTCTGTGTATCATTGGTTGTATGAGCACCAGAAGGGGAGAGCTTTGTGAGGGAGGTGCTAAGATGTGTGATCAAGAGTAGGAGCTGGGTCCTTTAGCTGGAATGGCGTTATAGAACAGAAGTCTCTGGGCTAAATTTGGCCCATTTGGCCGAGGTTCTCCCGCCTGCTCTCCAAATGGACTCCATGGTCCCCATAGCTCTTAAAATCAATTAGCCAGTCTTCCCCTTTCAATTCTGACTGGCACAAAGGGTGTTTTCAGGTGGACGCCCAGCTCTGCTCCAGCAGGTTTAAACAGAGGCGGCTGCCACAGTCCCTCAAGTGGCATCCCCTCCCCGACACCATAGAGCTGCGGGCAGAGGGGGCCGCCCCATAGCACCCTGTTCGCAAACGGACGGACCGCTGCTCTGCCCCTGGCCGGTGCTCCAGGTTTGGGCAGCCTGCTCCACTTGTGATGTTGCGGGGTGTTCCAGAGCAGCGCAAGTGGAGCTGGCCTAGAGTCGACGGCGTCTGCTCTGCCTCCCCCCAGGGTGGCCCGGCCCGGGGGTGAGGCAGAGCAGAGCAAGTGTCCGTCTGAAAAAACACTGAGCAAGTTAACATCTTCTGGCTGGATGCCGTTCCTCAACAGCAGGTGCCATGCTCTTATATTATCCCTTTTAAATCTTTTGCTATGAATAACTGCTCTCTGTTGTATTTCTCCTTTTCTTAGCATTCTCCTCCCTTCTCGTTCTCCTCTCCCTGCCCTCCCTCTCGTAACAATGGACACCTGCCCTATATCCCGTCCCACCCTTTATTCCTCTATTTTCCTGTTGTCTCAGACATTACAGCCATTTGTCTGTCTTATCACTGTCCACGGTTACAGAGAACGTGAGGTTATTTACTATCAATAGCTGCTACACTGTTGTGTTTCCCCTTTTGAATTGCTGTCTCCTCCCCTCCCTGAGTTCAATGGGCACATGCACATACTTTGCCTTTGTTTCTTCATTTTGTAACCCCAGACCTGCCTGAGGAAGGCCGCTGGGAGGTCTGAAAGCTCGCCTACCTCCATCGACTGGAGTTGGTCCAATAAAAGAGATCACTTCATTACTTTGTCCCTGTTGCCTATATTTGGGACCAACACGGAAAACCCTACTTTCTCTACACCCTTCTCTGTAGGTGTTGGAACTTCGCCCCTTCATGGTACACGTTTCTCCCACAGCGGTACACACATTGTCACAAGAGGTTCTGAAAAGAAAGCCTGTTGGAACACTTCCCCCCCTTAATCTCTAGGGATAAAAAGTGCTCTTTCCAACTATATTCAATACACTGGTTTTTCATTGAGTCCAGCCCCCTGCATGGTGCAGGATTTGCCAGACCTAAATCATCCCATAAGAATGTAAGAAGTGCCATACTGGGTCAGAAACAATGGTCCATCTAGCCCAGCATCCTGCCTCCGACAGTGGCCAATCAGTGGCTTGGGAGAAGCACCCAACAGGTCACAATGGGGGATACATTCCCTGTTGTTTTCCCCCAGCTCCTGTCATGTTCCCTGATCCTGTCTGGCTAATAGCTGCTAATGGACCGATCTTCCAGAAACTTATCCAAACCTCTTTTAAACTCAGCTGTAGTACTGGCCCTTACCACAGCCTCTGGCAGTAGATTCCACAACCCAATTATACGCTGAGTGAAAAAATATTTTCTTTTTCGTTTTAAATTTGCCACCCATGAGTTTCATGGAGTGTCTCCTAGTTCAAGTAGTAGCTGAGAGGGTAAATAACTGCTCCTTGCTTATTAGTTCCACACCACTCATGATTTTATAGACCTCTATCCTATCTCCTCTGTCGTCTCTTCTCCAAGCTGAAGAGCCCCAGCCTACCAAGCCTCTCCTCATACGGGAGCCCTTTCATGCCCTTGATAATTTCTCCCTCAGCTCCCTGCTTGGCACTCCTCAGCTTCGAGCCCCCCCACCTGACACCGGAGCGCCCGGCCCAGTCCTTTGAGACCGGAGAATCATTGACCTGCTCAGCTCAATTGCGGCAGCAATCAGCATGCTCAGCATCCAGATGACCAACATCAGCTCACAAATCGCGCAACTGGGAAAGTTCAAAGGAAGCTCCAGGAATGCCAGCAAAGGCAAGCAACCAGCGGCAAGGGCTCGCCAGCCAGAGAAGGTCAACCTGTCCCCGCGATCATCTCCAGTGGAATCAGGATCGGGCTCTGATAGCGGGGAGGCCTCCGACATCAATCTGGTCAGACTGCTGGAACGCAAGGGATACGAGGTCAAGGGGCCGAGAATGAGTGGCAACAAGGCTAGGAGACCTAAGCACGCGCAATCACCACTCAAGCCTTCTGGGTCTTCAGGCCTCCTCTCCTTAGTGGGTGTTCCCAGGCTGATTTGATGACAGCCTCGAACGTGGTAGGCAGGTGGGCACCTTCTTGGGCTTGAGAAGCAAGTTCCTTCTCATGTCGCGCTCCCCTGCGGCGGGGGCCTCATCTGCTGGGGTCAGGCCAAGCGTGTCCATGATCCTAACAATGATCTTGTTGAGTGACGCTGGGTTGAACAACTTCTGCTCCTCTTCGTCTGCAGACTCGCCACTCTCGACCCATTCCCCTTCCTCCGCCAAAGACCCGGAAGACTTGAGTGGTGATTGCGCATGCTTAAGTCTCTTAGCCTTGTGCCAAGCAAGGAGCTTCGTAGAAAGAAAATTCACCAGTAAGTGCTCCAATTTTCTTTTTTGTTGCCCTTCTCTGTACCTTTTCTAGTTCAGCTAGGTCTTTTTTGAGATGGGGCGACCAGAACTGCACACAATATTCCAGGTGCAGTCGCACCATTGATTTGTATAGAGGCATTATGACATCCTCAGTTTTATTCTCTATCCCCTTCCAAATAATTCCTAACATTCTGTTTGCTTTTTTGACTTCTGCTGCGCACTGCGCTGTGGATTTCAGTGTATTGTCCACAACCACCCCCAGATCCTTTTCCTGAGTGGTAACTCCTAGCTTAATACCCAGCATTGTGTACGCATCGTTTGGATTATTTTTCCCTACGTGCATCACTTTGTACTTGTCCACATTAAATCCCAGACAGATGCTCATCCACTCTTCTTTAAAACCTCCATTGATGGAGAAATCACAACTTGCCTAGGTAGCCCATTCAATTGCTTTCCTCTACAGCCAGGAATTTTCCCCTGAGGTTTAATCTAAATCTCCTATTTTGGATATGGATTGGGAGCTAGCTTTAAGCCGCCATGTTAGAAAATTGCAAACTATTGCATTTCTAAAGGACATTTAGGACAAAGGGTAAAAACAGATGAGACAGCGGCCTGCTGTGGGACCAGAGCACACCTGTACATGTGAACAGGTGCTGCCAGATGTTGGCCCCGGATTGTCCTGGGCTGTATAAGCAGCTAGCCTGGACTCCGACCTTGGAAAACCACTGCAGTCACAACCCAGGCTAAGGCCCACCTGACTGGGCCACAGCGGGCTATCATGTTTGGTGTGTGCCGCCAGCCCAGCTTGGGTTGGGGGCTGTCATGCCTACCCACCATAGCGGGGTGCTGGCCACATGCTCATGGTTCTCTCCAGTCTCCCAGGTGCCCTGGCGGCCGCCACGTTTGTTCTGAGCCCTGGCCTGGACCACCATCATGTTGTGTTGTTACTCAACGTAAAAGATGAAAATCTGTCTATTCCAAGGAAGTACAGAATTCACTCGGTGGCATTCATATAAACTTTAACTTTTATTAGTGCAACATTTGCATTAATAGTGGAAATAAAAATGGCGAGTCACATAAAATGGACTAAGTATGAGACACGTTGCTATGAGTCTCCTCTTCAACATCTGGACCCAAGGAAATAATGGAAAATTCCTTTTTTAAAAAAACCTCTCACAAACCACCAATTATTTTCTGCGAGTCTTCAGTAAGTAAGAGAACTTGAATGTTGCATGGAATCATAGTGCGCTCTGGGGTCTGAAGACGGCCGCAAAGAACTGCCAAACATAGAGGTCATCCAGGTGTAAATTTCCGTGTATAAAGGCGCCCATAATTCTTATGAATAGCGACACTCCGAACTCCTGACGTACAGATCTTGTTACTGAAAGGAGATGAGCAGGACTGCAAAGGAGTAAATAGCACTTTTGTAGGATTGCACTAACCTCGGACTTGCCTGATGAAGGACCTTGCAAGGTCCGAAAGCTTGCATACCCCTCACCAGCTGGAGTTGGTCCAATAAAAGATATCACTTTACTGCTTTGCCTCCATTGCCTGTATTTGGGACCAAACCGGCAACCCCTATTTTCTCTACACTTCACAAATAGTAACTTATCCTCAACATCCCTGTGAAGTAGGCAGAAGGGTAAGTGTTCTATGCACGCGGATGCCGAGTTGCTTAGCACCTGTTAACATGAAACACTCCTTGCCTAGGGGTAATTTACTCATGGGTAAGGCTACCCCTGGTTGTTAGTTTACCCAGCAGAAAAGCTGTTTGCATAACTGCTCCTACCCAGGAGTTAAATTACCTTCTCATCACTCTCTCGCCTCCTCTTAGCTCTCTCACGAGAGACTCACTGAGTGTTTTCAGATGGACACAGGGCTGGCTACCCCCAGAGCTGCCCCAGGTGTGCATCCCGTCTGCCCACATCCAGCCCCGCCTGGGCTGGGTTTAAACGGATCCGGTGGGTTTCTCGGCCTACGGTCCGCCTGCGCGGCATCTCCCCGATCATAGAATTGCGGGTCAGAGCATCCACAACGCTATGGTGTTGCCCTGGGCAACAGCCGACGGGAAGTGGAGCAGCAGCGTGGGTCTGCGCATTAGACAGACTGCTGCTCTGCTTTGGGCAGGTGCCCTAGATTGGCTCTCCGGGCGGCACTCTGGGATGTTCCAGAGCACTGCCGGCAGGGGTGCCTACTCTGCTTCAACATCTTGCTGTTTTAGACAGACGGGCCACTCGGGGGTGAAGCGGGGCTGCTGTCCATCTGAAAACACCCACTGACAATGACCACACAAACAGCCTGTGCGTGGTAACGTAGGTAAATAACCCCCCTCCCCAGGGAAGGAGCATTTCATGTGAACAAGCCCCTAAAGTCCAGGCTGCAGTCCTCAAACCACTTCCACTGGATTTCCTATGGGACTGCTCTGGAGCAAGAGGACTGGGGCCATGATGAGTAAGCAGCCACGCAGAGGCTAAAATCCCGGCTTACCAACAGCCAGTGTCAGGTTTTAACCACTAAATCCTCCTGCCTTTCAGGATTAATAAGATCTGATTGGGCAGCCTATCCCTGCTTCCCAAGGAGAACGACAGTCCCTTTTAGAGCCCAGCATAACAGACCAATGGGATCCAAGGACTTGATCTGGTGGCCTTCCCGGCCCAAGTTGAGCTCTGGGCCCCTGCCTCCACAGAGCGCGGTGACATCATGGCTGTGCGGGACCATGTTACAAAAACAGAGGGATAATGCCTTCACCTTGTCTCTGGGGGGGCAGGCGTCACATCAGGAAAACGGCATTGTAATGCCGTAACTCTGCCCTTTTCCTGTTGTGCTGTCATGTCATGGGGTTCTGTGGGGGCAGGGCTATGTCAGAAAAGCAGCCTTGCCCCTTCTCTTGTGGAACATCATGACGTCATGGAGCTCTGCAGGGGGCAGGGGCACCCCATTGCAAATTGTGCCCAGAAGATTCCAGCGGTGTCAAGACCAGACTTACGTCAAGCATGACAGAAAGAGGTTCGGACCAGATTTTGGAGTGCACCCAAGGCAGTCAACTCCTTTGGCACTTTTGACTTTTCTGTGCTGGATTGGCATAGGGCAGAAGAAATTTATTTAGGAGGCAGAAAACTGTGAGGCAGAAATGGAAAAGATGCAAAATGCCTCCGCTCGCCTCAAAAGCTATGTGCAAGATGCACGGTGCACAAAGCTAATGGTCCATAATGCAGCTTGTGCAACCAGGCATGGCATGCTGCATCATGGGATATCATCTGAGCCCCTGCTGCTGCGAAGAATTGCAGACAAATAGTTGCACTAGATCCCTCCAACCCTATGAAAACACTGGCAAAAACTGCAGTGTGCAGCCTCGTTAAATCTATCCTTAGAAAGTCTAGTCTCTTTTTGCTCTTGAATAAAATTTAGGACAGGATTTGTGAATGTGCATCGGCAATAAGAGCAGAGTTAGGACAAAACTAAGCACTTCTGAAACTCTCTCCGACAGCACTGAAAAGGCAGAACACTTCTTAGGCCACAATTCTACAAACCACATTAATCCAGGGCTGATGCTCTGCAGGCTTCTATGCAGCTACTCCAGAGTAACTGGATCACGGCCACACTTTCAAAAAAAATTCCCTGCAGAATTAAGATATTCTGTGGATTAAAATGAACGTAGCTATAGTATCTCTAGGAGGAGACCGACTAGGATTTGGCTGGCACTTTGTTTACCCACTAAGTGCTCTAAAATCTGTTTTCAAGTCCTTTTGTACAGCATTTAAACAGTTTCCATGCTGCATGCGGACAATTGAAAGGTGGTGTAAAAAACCTGTCATCTTTACTGGGATTAACAATGTTTAGAGTTAGAAAAGGAGCATACCAAAAAAAAAAAAAAAAACAGGAAGAGGGGGGGGAAAAAAAAAATACACCTTCAACCGTGTATTCACAGATAAAACCTCCTCCCTTTGGGGTATATACAGGAGCTTAAAGAAACAGATGTTTCCTGGATGGGGGAACAGGGAAACAGTCTTTTAAATGCAGGTGAGAGATTAGAGAAGGACGATAGTGGAGCAATGTATATTGAGACAAAATGTTACTTTGGTTCCTCCAGCTGAGTATGACACATGGCACACTATAGTCTCTCAAGTTACTGACCCCGCAGTCTCTGCAGCTGGGAAGACTGGCCTTTAATAGAGATCTACCACTGGATGGACAGGGCGTTCTGCTGTTGCCCCCATTCCCGAGAGCCCAATGCAGAGACGGGCTGTTGCGGAGAAAGGCAAGCAGTCACGGAGAACAATTCATAAAGGGCCCAGCTACTAGTTTGTTCTCAATGCAGATCTATATAGAGGCAAACAGGGCAAAGGAATAAAAAGGATCATGGACTCAGTTAACGGGGGAAATCGCTGACGAGAGTAATTATAATGCTTCTTCTGCGACTCGAATTTAAGGGTGTGCCAAAGGGAGATCCCTCAGCATTTGGGGTAAGGAGGCAGCAAAGAAAGCACTCATGCCTGAACTCCCACGTATTTTCAAACAGCATGCTTCATGCCCGGCGGCATCCCTTGCCGCTCTAGCGGAGCTGGCCTCGGAGGTGGTGTTGGGCTCCCCCAGGACTTTGGTTCTGGGGGACTTCAACGTCCACGCCGATGCCGGCCTTGTTGGGGCGGAGCGGGAGTTCATGGCCGCCATGGCAACTATGAACTTGTCCCAGGAGGTGATCTGCCCGACCCACGTGGGGGGACATATCCTCGACCTGATCTTCGGCTCTGGCCTTGAGGCGGGGGGTCCGGTTGTGGGGGAGGTGACAGCGGTGCCCTTGTCGTGGACGGACCATTACCTCCTTCAGGCCGGTCTTTTAGCGCGCCCCCTCCAGAAGGGGAAGGGACCAGTTAGGATGGTCCGCCCTCGGAGGCTGATGGAACCCCAGCGGTTCCAGGAGGTCCTGAGGGAGCTTACCCTGGATGTGGACGGTCACTCTGTGGATGAGCTGGTCCGGCATTGGAACATCTTGCTGGAGGAGGCCATTGACAGGGTGGCTCCGAGGCGCCTTCTGCCTCGGTCTCGTCACCGCAGGACCCCTTGGTTTACTGAGGGGCTGCGGTGTATGAAGCGTGTGGGCAGGAGGCTAGAGCGACGCTGGCGTCGGACTCGGTCTGTCTCCGATCGTCTTCTCCATAGGGCCCATTTGCGGTCCTATGTGGAGGCTGTGAGGACGGCGAGGAAGGAATTCCTCGCCGTCCTCATAGCGTCTGCGAAGTCGCGTCCAGCGGAGCTGTTTCGGGTGGTGCGGGGGCTGGTTAGTCCGGCCTCCCTCCGCCTGGATGGGGACTTGTCCCGGGCCCGCTGTGAGGAGTTTGTCATCTACTTCGCAGACAAGATCGCTCGGATTCAGGCCGATTTCGACGCTGGGTTGATAGCAGTAGGGGAAGAGCGCGGGGGGGCGGAGGGTCCGTCTGGTCCATCTTTATGGGGTGAGTTTCAGGAAGTGACGCCAGCCGATGTGGTGGATGTCCTGGGGTCTGTGAGGGCCACGTGTTGTCAACTAGATCCATGCCCGTCCTGGTTAATAAAAGCTTCCGGGGAGACGTTGGGGACGGTGCTGGCGAGGGTGGTGAATGCGTCCCTTCGGCAGGGGAGGTTGTCGCCTTGCTTAAAAGAGGCTGTGGTGCGCCCCCTGCTGAAAAAACCATCGTTGGACGTAGACGCGCTCGCCAGCTACCGACCTGTCTCTAACCTTCCCTTTTTAGGGAAGGTTATTGAGCGGGCAGTGGCGCTCCAGCTCCAGGGTCATCTAGATAATATCGGGCTCCTTGACCCGTTTCAATCTGGGTTCCGCCCCGGCTATGGCACCGAGACGGCGTTGGTGGCCTTGGTGGACGACCTCCGCCGGGAGATGGATGCGGGATGTTCGACATTTCTCATCCTGCTCGATCTCTCGGCCGCTTTTGACACCGTGGACCATGGGCTGCTGTTGAGACGACTGCGTGACCGGGGGGGTCTGGACGGGACTGTTCTTGAATGGTTCCGTTCATTCCTCTCGGGGAGGAGCCAGCGGGTGGTGTTGGGGGAGGAAACATCGAGCCCCCGCGCCTTACCGTGTGGCGTTCCGCAGGGATCGATCTTGTCTCCATTATTATTTAACATCTATATGCAGCCCTTGGGGGAGGTCGTGAGAGGGTTCGGGGTGCGATGTCACCAGTATGCTGATGATACTCAGCTGTACCTCTCGTTTTCTACCGACCCAGACCCTGCTGTCTCGGTGCTATCCCAATGTTTGGAGGCCGTGGCGGATTGGATGCGGCGGAGCAGACTGAAGCTCAACCCAGATAAGACGGAGGTGATGGTGGTGGGGAGGGCGAAGGGGGTGGTGGCCCCCCTGATTGGGGGGGTTTGCCCCCCTGTAGCTCAGCAGGTCCGGAGTCTGGGGGTCATATTGGACGCAGACCTGCGGCTGGAGCGGCAGGTGGAGGCAGTCGCTAAGGCTGCCTTCCGCCAGCTTTATCTGGTACGTAGGCTGCGTCCGTATGTCTCTGGCCCGGACCTGGCCTCCCTCATCCATGCCTTCGTCACCTCGCGGCTCGACTACTGTAACGCGCTCTACGTGGGGCTTCCCTTGTTCTTGGCCCGGAGGCTGCAGCTGGTGCAGAATGCGGCGGCCCGTCTTCTTACGGGGACGGGTCGCCGGGAGCACATTACACCGGTGCTCCGAGCGCTGCACTGGCTGCCGATAGTGTGCCGGGCCAAGTTCAAGGTCCTAGTAATGATCTATAAAGCCCTATACGGCCTTGGCCCCTCTTACCTTAGGGACCGCCTCGCCCTTCGCGCCCCGGAACGGCTCCTGCGGTCTGCCGGGGGTGCCCGCTTGGAGGTCCCCCGTGTTAAGCGGGGGGCCACGATGGAGCGGGCATTCTCGGTGGTAGGGCCGCGGCTGTGGAACTCCCTTCCGGAGGAAGCTCGCCTGGCCCCAAGCCTTTTGATATTTCGGCGGAACTGTAAGACCTGGCTGTTTGCCCAGGCCTTTGGGAGGGGGGGGGGGGGGTGATTTTTAATCCCCCACCTATATACTTATTTATGACTGTACATTGCCCTGTTTTATTGATATATTTTAGATTTGTATTTTAAATGTTTTAAAACTGTTTTTATTGTTGTTAACCGCCCCGAGCTGCATGGCAGGATGGGGCGGTATAGAAATCTAGGAAATAAATAAATAAATAAATGCTTTGTTTCAGTTGGGCAATCAAAAGCTGGGCTGGGAGCTAGACGGTTTTACTTCCTGATGCTAGAATAGAGAAGCTAGTCCTGAGCAACTCCCCAGAGATGAAGGACTGGAGTTGCAGTCCTTACCCAGGTAAACTCAATGGGAGTTTTGACTCATATCGATTGAGAATTGCAGCTTGATTTATTAATAATGTACTCGCAGCTCAGAAGGGCTGGGGACTCGGTTACAGGCAGATAGGCAGGTACATGGATTGGGTGTTTGATTTTAGCTTTCTTAGCAGGCTGCCTTCCACCAAATGAAATGAGCCTGGTATGAAGTCAATGTCGATGGCCTTTCGTAAACTGTGCAAATCTCATGTTGGTGAACGCTGCTGGCTGAGACCACCCCAAAAAGGATCTGGCTTCCAGAATTGAGAGATTAACACAAATGCACTTTCAGTCAACCAATAAATAGGTCTCTATTTTTATAACAACAAAACAGTATTGTACCGTATTACTTTAAAATTGGCTTCACTGCCTTTACCTGATGGAAACAGACATCAATCAGAATGCTCTCCTGTCACAATGCATTGGGGGGAAAGAAAACAAAACGACGATACCTTTGTAACATTATAAAAAAGATTTTAAATCTATCTGCATTTTAAAAGTTTCTGATACTTTACTTTCCAAATGTACCTTAATACAAAATTCTGTGTTTTCTAAATAATCAGTAACACTGCAAACTCTGCATTTGCTGTGGATCCCACAATAGCTAGAAGAGATTCTGACACAGAGATAAAGGAATAATTAAAAAAAACCACTACTGTACCCTCAACCAATCAATTCTTTGTTTTTCCAGTGTAAAAAAAAGTTGTTACACATTAAAACCCTAAAAAGGACAATGAATGCACAATGGGAATTTCAGCGATATTGGAAGAGATCAGGGTGCTGGAAAGAAACGTGTTTTTGAATAATTGGCTTCTTTGCACTGTGCTTAAACAGATTACAGTCTACATCAGGGGTGGGGAACCTCAGGTCCGGGGGCCAAATGTGACCCATGACAAATTTGTGTGAGACCCCTTTTCAGTTTCTGGATCTGGCCCCAGCTTCCTCCTCCAACCACCGAAAAACTGAGCTCAGTGTAAGAGAGCAGAGATGAGGGCGTGCACACAAGGATAGAGGACTGATCCATGCTACATATCCATGATCTAGGCCCTGCTTTTCTTGAGTACAGCACCCCCTGCCTCCAACTTGTACGTGGCCCTTGGAGCTTGTGCTCATTGTCAAAGTGGCCCCCGGGTTGGAAAAGGTTCCCCACCCCGGTCTACATCAAAGGGTGTAGTTCAGGGATACAGATCTGGGAGCCAAATGTGGCCCACGGCTAGTTTTTATTTGGTACCTTTCTATTTCCTGCATCTAGTTCCTACCCCCAAGCGCTTTGAAAGAGTGAGCTCAGGGGTAACGGAGCAGAGATGAGAGTATGTTGCACAAGGAGAGGGGACGGAACCATGGCAGATCCATGAGCTGGACCCTCCCACTCCCTGCCCTCAACATCTATGTAACCCTCACAGCTTATACTAGTTTTCAAAGTAGCCCCTGCCATGGAAAAGGTTCCTGGTCTACATTTTGGCTTAGACAGTCACAAATCAATGCTGTGGCAAAAAGGAGGGTGGGGGGACATAAGTATTAAAACAATAAATTCACATTGCCAAGTGAAGACAAGCGTACTGTACACAAAGGACAATGTTAAGCCAAGTCATTCTAGTAATAAATAGGGCCGTTGCACCGTTCAGGTGGTCAGGAGCTGCTTCTGGCTTGCGGTGCAGGTCAAAAGAAGACAGGGCGTATTAGTGAATTAAGCACTGCTAAAACATGTGAATGTAAACCACCATAAAATCCGTTTTAAAAAAATACAATTCAGCAGCCTCCTCGTTCCACGGCGTTCTCGTTTCCCCCATCCCTGCATTCCAAAGTGTTATCAATTAGCACGAGTGGTTTTTGGACAGTGGAGAATGCCGCGTGGCGGGGTGGGGTTAGGTCAGCTTGCATAGTTGTTCACCAAGCTCACGTGCGATGGAGGGCGGGGAGGGGAGGATCAGGATGTCCTGATAAGTGGAGCTCTCTCATCTTCAGTCCCCTGCAATTAAAAAATGGTACAACCGAGAGTTAGGTGACGTGCATTAAACAGCGCTCAAAGGGTAAAAACAGA
>QEPC01009654.1:1597146-1611196 GCA_003113815.1 Sphenodon punctatus | reverse complement strand
GTGATTTTTAATCCCCCACCTATATACTTATTTATGACTGTACATTGCCCTGTTTTATTGATATATTTTAGATTTGTATTTTAAATGTTTTAAAACTGTTTTTATTGTTGTTAACCGCCCCGAGCTGCATGGCAGGATGGGGCGGTATAGAAATCTAGGAAATAAATAAATAAATAAATGCTTTGTTTCAGTTGGGCAATCAAAAGCTGGGCTGGGAGCTAGACGGTTTTACTTCCTGATGCTAGAATAGAGAAGCTAGTCCTGAGCAACTCCCCAGAGATGAAGGACTGGAGTTGCAGTCCTTACCCAGGTAAACTCAATGGGAGTTTTGACTCAGATCGATTGAGAATTGCAGCTTGATTTATTAATAATGTACTCGCAGCTCAGAAGGGCTGGGGACTCGGTTACAGGCAGATAGGCAGGTACATGGATTGGGTGTTTGATTTTAGCTTTCTTAGCAGGCTGCCTTCCACCAAATGAAATGAGCCTGGTATGAAGTCAATGTCGATGGCCTTTCGTAAACTGTGCAAATCTCATGTTGGTGAACGCTGCTGGCTGAGACCACCCCAAAAAGGATCTGGCTTCCAGAATTGAGAGATTAACACAAATGCACTTTCAGTCAACCAATAAATAGGTCTCTATTTTTATAACAACAAAACAGTATTGTACCGTATTACTTTAAAATTGGCTTCACTGCCTTTACCTGATGGAAACAGACATCAATCAGAATGCTCTCCTGTCACAATGCATTGGGGGGAAAGAAAACAAAACGACGATACCTTTGTAACATTATAAAAAAGATTTTAAATCTATCTGCATTTTAAAAGTGTCTGATACTTTACTTTCCAAATGTACCTTAATACAAAATTCTGTGTTTTCTAAATAATCAGTAACACTGCAAACTCTGCATTTGCTGTGGATCCCACAATAGCTAGAAGAGATTCTGACACAGAGATAAAGGAATAATTAAAAAAAACCACTACTGTACCCTCAACCAATCAATTCTTTGTTTTTCCAGTGTAAAAAAAAGTTGTTACACATTAAAACCCTAAAAAGGACAATGAATGCACAATGGGAATTTCAGCGATATTGGAAGAGATCAGGGTGCTGGAAAGAAACGTGTTTTTGAATAATTGGCTTCTTTGCACTGTGCTTAAACAGATTACAGTCTACATCAGGGGTGGGGAACCTCAGGTCCGGGGGCCAAATGTGACCCATGACAAATTTGTGTGTGACCCCTTTTCAGTTTCTGGATCTGGCCCCAGCTTCCTCCTCCAACCACCGAAAAACTGAGCTCAGTGTAAGAGAGCAGAGATGAGGGCGTGCACACAAGGATAGAGGACTGATCCATGCTACATATCCATGATCTAGGCCCTGCTTTTCTTGAGTACAGCACCCCCTGCCTCCAACTTGTACGTGGCCCTTGGAGCTTGTGCTCATTGTCAAAGTGGCCCCCAGGTTGGAAAAGGTTCCCCACCCCGGTCTACATCAAAGGGTGTAGTTAAGGGATACAGATCTGGGAGCCAAATGTGGCCCACGGCTAGTTTTTATTTGGTACCTTTCTATTTCCTGCATCTAGTTCCTACCCCCAAGCGCTTTGAAAGAGTGAGCTCAGGGGTAACGGAGCAGAGATGAGAGTATGTTGCACAAGGAGAGGGGACGGAACCATGGCAGATCCATGAGCTGGACCCTCCCACTCCCTGCCCTCAACATCTATGTAACCCTCACAGCTTATACTAGTTTTCAAAGTAGCCCCTGCCATGGAAAAGGTTCCTGGTCTACATTTTGGCTTAGACAGTCACAAATCAATGCTGTGGCAAAAAGGAGGGTGGGGGGACATAAGTATTAAAACAATAAATTCACATTGCCAAGTGAAGACAAGCGTACTGTACACAAAGGACAATGTTAAGCCAAGTCATTCTAGTAATAAATAGGGCCGTTGCACCGTTCAGGTGGTCAGGAGCTGCTTCTGGCTTGCGGTGCAGGTCAAAAGAAGACAGGGCGTATTAGTGAATTAAGCACTGCTAAAACATGTGAATGTAAACCACCATAAAATCCGTTTTAAAAAAATACAATTCAGCAGCCTCCTCGTTCCACGGCGTTCTCGTTTCCCCCATCCCTGCATTCCAAAGTGTTATCAATTAGCACGAGTGGTTTTTGGACAGTGGAGAATGCCGCGTGGCGGGGTGGGGTTAGGTCAGCTTGCATAGTTGTTCACCAAGCTCACGTGCGATGGAGGGCGGGGAGGGGAGGATCAGGATGTCCTGATAAGTGGAGCTCTCTCATCTTCAGTCCCCTGCAATTAAAAAATGGTACAACCGAGAGTTAGGTGACGTGCATTAAACAGCGCTCAAAGGGTAAAAACAGAAGTGACGGTGGCCTGCTTTGGCCTGGGACCCACTGGCATGTATGTTGACATGCCGCCAGATGTTAGCCCGGGGTGGGTCCTCAAGGGCCACCACATGGGCCAGCGCAGGCTAGCAGATGTGTTCGGCCCCACCATCCCTGCCTCCGGGCAGGGGCTGCCATGGCTAAGAGCTATGGCTCGTCTCCATGACTGTCATGGCGGGGCGCTGGGAGCGGGGCGGGGGCAGGGCCGCCAGCCTGCACGTTTGTTTAGCTCCCCGCCCTACCAGGTGTGTGCAGGTGGCGGGATCTCTGGGGCATGTTAGTTTGGTGCCCCCCTCCCTGACCCAGGCTGCCTTGGCTGCCGTTTCCCGGGCCGGGGAGCTGCTGCCCCGCCCACACGTCTGTGGTTACCCACTGTGGAAGGGTTGAAGAAGGAAGGAAGGAGAATGGATTTTCAGACAGGAAAGAAGTGGGACCCTGACAATCCTACAGCTTAACTCCCCGCCTCAGGACCCCCCTGTTAGGAAGAGCCTAACACACGCAACACACACACCCACCCTTTACCCCCCTCTCACACAAAAGGAGCAATCTAAAAGAAGCAGTCTGGGGCACCCACGTGGAATGTGCTGCTAGTTGGAATCATGAGGACTTCAATAGCCCCCTTCTTTGTATCCCCTCATGCAGGACACCTGGCCTGTTAGTAATCACAGGAATAGCTGGCAGGTAGATTAAGGAGCAATTAAGGTGTCTACTTGCATAACCACCAGGAGCATGGGTCCCTCCTGTCTAGTAAAGTGCCCTGATTCCAACTATTTATTTAGAAAATTTTATACCCCCGACCCTCCTGCATAGCAACTCAGGGCGGCTTGCAGTCTAAAAGCATATAAAATACAAATATAAAACTCCTGCAAACATAAGAGGAGGATAAAGATATCCCACCCACCCCTCTTCCCCACCAAATGCCTGGCAGAACAGCCAGGATTTACAGCTTCTTCGAAAAGGGGCGATCCGGGACCAGCCAGGCCTCTACCGGAAAGGAGTTCCACAGCCGGGGTGCGGCCACCGAGAACGCCCTCTCCTGTGTAGCTCCCCGGAAAACAGGAGGGACCTCGAGCAGGGCACCCCTGGATGACCGCAGTGGCCGATCCAGAATCCAGGGGATGAGGCGATCCTGCAGATAGGTAGGGCCTAGGCCATTTAGGGCTTTACAGGCCAAAACCAACACCTTGAATCGGGCCCAGAAAACTAAATCGGCAGCCAGTGCAGAGAACGGAGCACCGGCGTAATATGCTCCCGGCGACCCAGTCCCACCAGGAGACGGGCCGCCACATTCTGCACCAGCTGCAGTTTCCAAGCTGTCACCATGGGGAGCCCCACGCAGAGCGTGTTACAGTTGTCCAATCTGAGGTGATAAAGCATGGATGACAGTGGCCAGGCCGGAGTCTGCGGCATACAGCTGAAGCCGTCGCACCAGATGTAATGGGCGATCGGCACTCCTCGCCACAGCCTCCACCTGCACATCCAGGCGGAGCTGCGAGTCAAGGAGCACCCCAGACTCCGTACCTGGGAGACTAACAGAGGGCAGATCCCATCAATAATGGGGGCCGCCATCTCCATCGCCTTACCCACTAACATCACCTCCAACTTGTCAGGATTCAGCCACAGTTGATTAGCCCTCATCCAGCCCCCCACAGCCGCGAGTAAGCCCCGAGACAGCTGGGCCTGGATCTGTGGAAAAAGAGAGGTAGAGCTGGGTGTCATCAGCATATTGATGACACCACACGCCAAACCCCCGGATCACCTCGCCGAGCGGCTGCATATACATTGAACAGGAGACAGGTCCCGGTGTGATGGAAAATAATCCCCGAGCACCACTCGCTGAGTTCTCCTGGTCAGGCGTGAGCGGAACCATTCACGAACAGTCCCACCCACCCCGGCACGGTCCCGCAGGCGAGTCATCAACATCTCATGGTCAACGGTATCAAATGCAGCCGACAAATCTAATGGAATCAACAGGGTCGAGCGACCCTGATCCCATTCACGATGCAGATCATCAACCAAAGCCACAAGCGCAGTCTCAGTGCCATACCCCGGCCGAAATCCCGACTGCGAGGGATCAAGAAAACCGATATGATCAAGATGTCGCTGGAGCTGTCGAGCCACCATTTGTTCAATAACCTTCCCTAAAAAGGGAAGGTTAGAGACAGGCCGATAGCTGGCGAGGGGGTCAACATCAAGCAATGGTTTCTTGAGCAGAGGCTGCACCACCGCCTCCTTGAGACAGCACTCTGCCCTCCTGCAGGGAGGCGTTGACCACCCCAGCCAGCAATGGTGCCATTGTGTCCCGGCAGGCCTTAACTAGCCAGGACGGGCAAGGATCTAATTCACAAGAAGTGGCTCTGACCACCCCAAGAACATCCACCACATCGGCAGGTGTCACTGACTGAAATCGATCCCTTAGCTGAATATGAAGAGAGTACAGAGGAAGATTAACAAGCTGGGTTTTTCAATCAGTTATTTCCCCTCTATTTCCCTTAAGCAGGGCTTAAAACTTCTGATTGATAGGATTAGGGATGTGAGTCTGCAACAAAGAAGAGGGATGATAATGGATGGGAAGGCTGCCCCATGGTATAAATACTGGGCAACGGGGATCGATAGGCTTGTCTATTTGGATGGACTACAGGTGCTGAAGGCGAGGCGTGCTTTTACCTCATTAAGATGCCAAACTATGCTTACTGAGGTCCTTCAGCTGCTCCCGGGGGGAGGGGGGGACCATTCCCCGTTCATCAAGCTCCGCCCAGTACCCAACGGACCCCTCTCCCCCAGCAACGCGACTCACTGGGGTGCTGCGTGGGAGGTATGAGGGACGTCAATATGCAGAGCGTTTGTGTATTTGCGGAACAGGATCTGTAGAGGACCTTCCCCATTATCTATTTGTTTTGCCCTTTATATGAGGAAGCGAGAGTAAAGATGTGGGCTTCGGCTGGAACTCGGCAGGGGAAAACAGTTGTGTAAAAATTAATTATTCTTTTGAGAGATGGTGTCCCGGAAATTTCAAAGGCAGTAGCTATCTTTGCTTGTAAAGCAAGGAAGCAGTGTGCAGTTCAGGTGCTATAGGGATAGTATAGCCTGCGATATCCCATGATATGGTCTGTGACACCCCATTTGCCCCCTTGAGAATCCTGCTTATTAGATTAAGATAGATTTTCCCCCTCTGCTAGGGTTATTTTCTGATCTAGGACCTAAACTCCATTTGAGGAGTTGAGGTCTGGGGGGGGTGAAATAAAATTTAATTTGGCTAAGTTCCAAAGGAACTTGTTTTATGTATATTTAAATATTTTAACTTTTTAGATTTATTTTTATGTTATGATATTTGTACGGATTGTATATTTGACAGGGCCGGAAGGCCAGTGAAATAAATAAATAAAGGCTGAAAATAAGGCTTAGCTGAATAGGCCATCAACCTCACGGTAAAGTGATCAAGGCATACCCTCCTCCCAGTCCCCGCCACCCTGTCATCTAATTCCCAACTCCTCCACCCAGTGTCCCCCACATACTTGAGTGATCTCCCGCCCTGCTCCCTTTTCACACACCCAGGAAGCTTTATCCAAACACCCATGGAGGCTTTTTGTCTTGTATGCAAATACCCACTGAGACGTTGTCTTGTCAGTTGTCCAAAATCCCTATAACTGGCCTGGATTCCTTTTGCTGTTTGAGTCTTGTTTCTGGAGTGGGGTTATATGGACACTCTGTGTTACACTGATCTAGAAACCCTCCCAGTCAGGTGCCCCTCCTCACGTCTGTCTGCCCCACATCTACCCTCGACCTCTACGCTGGATCTTTGGGGCGTCCCTGTTCCGTCTGCAACGGGCCAGGAAATGTAACCATTCCTCCTCCCCCCCCCCCCTCTCCTGTTCACCTCCTAGTCTCCCTACTCTCCAGGCTGCTCCCACTATCAATAATTTCATCATCATAATTTATTGACGGCACTGGCTCTTGCCATGGCTCAAACAAGCGACATACAAAAGGTAAAAATAAATAGATGAGAAATAATATGAAGTACAAAATATTGCTAACTATATATATATATATATATATATAAATAAAAAAATCAGCTAGCTTTCACCCTAGCCACACAGAATTGTGTCATGGAAACCTCATAAACAACCATAAAAACAAGATAAGAATGCAAGAATAAGGACTTCGGGGAAAGATGCACTATGGCTACTCATCTTTTACCCCCAACGCGTATAGCTGCATCCGAAGAAGAGCATAAGGCGTAGAACGCTACCTTGCTCTTCTGCGGGGGTTGCCGCGGCAGGGCTTGTCCCCTGAAATAAAACTAGTCTCCAACTTAATACTTGTAGTCCCTGAGCACCCCCATCCTCGCTCAGTTCAGTTCGATACTTTATTAAGCACCGAGTTCTCCATAACAACACTATAGTTAGAAAAGCCTCACTGGGATAATTCACGAAAAGTGCATACGCTAACCTTCATTCACTGTATTAATCAAACAATGTCAAACGCAACAACCACCAAGATCCCCATAGTACTTCCCTAACCGGGATAGTGGAATGTCCCTCGAATGGTAAAATTCCACCCTCAGCTAGAGGGCCTCCTCTTCTAGGAAACAAGTATACTTCTGTTAGCAGTAGGTAACTTATCCCAACCCAAGCACACTAGTACGGTGTGGGGAGAACCGTCTGGCCAATCGATCCTGCATCAAGAGTCTTTTCTTGGAGACAAGATAAATAAAGGAAGCTATAGCCAATACCGCTTCCTTATGCGAGAGCCCCAAGAAAAAGGCACAACAATTGATAGATTCAAAGGAGAGGCCACGGGGGCAATAACGGGGATAGCCAGGTCGTCCTGAGAGACTCAAAATACGGACATCTTGATAAAAGATGTTTGACGGTCTCTACTTCCATTTTGTAACAAGAACATAGCCGCTGGTCACGGGGGATACTCTTATACCTCCCCTCTACTACTGCGGTCTTACTCAACTGCCATCTTAGCAGGGTATAAGCTCTGCGAAGCTTGGGGTTCACTAGAATGTCTAAATAGGGTTCAAAAAGGAACCGGTCCTTAATTAACCCCAGGGAGGGAGCCACCTGAGCTAAATCGTCCTGGGACGCAATATCTTGAATTCTAGCCAGGGTCTGTGATCTAATAGATGTTAATGAAACCCCACTAAAGTACTGGAAGGAGAACCCCATTCCTCTCAATAGCCTCTCTAGGTAAAGTAGCCATGGGTATGCCTGCGCTCCCTAATGACTAAGCTCCTCTTTCAAGCAAAGGAGTGGGAACGTCGCTATTTGCTGTGCTAACAATCTTACCCAGTATCTCACATAGACCTTGCTAGCTAAGGATGCTATCGAAAACCTGGCCAATTCGGCCCTAAGTATAGCGCCAGGGACGCTCGCAGGGACACCCAACATCTGTCTAAAAAAACAATTCTGTACCCTGTCAAGGGATGTCATGTCCGCAAACGGGATAAGATCCATCCCAAATATAAATATTGGCGGAATTTTCACGTCGTAAACTTCCATAAAAGTCGAGGCTTTCACCCGACTAGAAAGTTGGTAAGCCTTAATCAAGGCACGGGCTGCTTGCAAAGCAATCGCTGCCCTATTCAAAATGTGGTGGTTCCATGTGCCCCGATTAGTCAGGGTGACTCCCAGGTAAGTAAAGGAGCTAACTAGCCCTATCTGACCAGCCCTTGTTTTCCAACTAGGTGGGAGCTTTCTTTTGCCTATCACCCTTATCTTAGTCTTATGTACATTCAGCGCCAATCCCTTCAGTTGACAGTATTTAAGAAATGCCTCCAAGGCCCTTTTAATGCCGACTTCGGTTTGGGCTAAAAAAACCTACATCATCGGCAAACTGTAGACAACCCAAACTAACCCCTCCCACTACTGGGGGGTGAGTGTCCTCCCTTGACAGAGCCTTCGGGAGATCTGAAAGGTATATATTGAAAAGCAGTGGCACTAAAACGCATCCCTGGCGTACCCCTCTCCTAATTGGAATATCCTCGGTCAGCGTCTGGGTCTCGTTTGCCTTGACCCTTGCTACATTGTTTGAGTAGAGACCACTGATTGCTGTTAAGAGATTTTCATCAATACCCAGAGACCTTGATTTGGCCTACAAGCGAGCTCTGGGCACTGAATCAAAGGCCTTGTTAAGATCTGCAAAGGCCAAATATAATTTCCCTTTCCTAATCTTATGGTATTTATGAATCACGTGAAGGAGCACGAAACAGCAGTCTGTAGTGGATCGACCCGGGCAAAAGCCGAACTGCTCATTGGGAATAATCTTATTTATATTAGCCCAAGTTTCCAATTGATCTAAAAGCATTTTAGCAAACAATTTCCCCACTGTGGATAATAAGCTTATCGGCCGATAACAGGCCGGGTCCTGGGCTCTCCCCTTCTTGAATATCGGAACTATAATACTTTGCGTCCAAGACTTGGGAATATCCCCCGCCCCGGTCACCGTGTAAAACACTTTGGCTAGAGTCGCAGCCCACCAACTTGGGGCCACCTGGAGGACTTCCGCTGTAATGAAATCCAGACCTGGGGCCTTGCTGGATTTAAGTCCCATGATCAGCTCAATTAGTTTGGTCTCTGGAAAGTCCTCCAATCCCCAACCCCAAGACGGTACCACGGGATCCCGCTTGGGTAAGTCAACACACTTCACCTCTTGGTCCACATAGAGATCCCGAAAGAACTCTACCCATTGGGGATTCTTAGGCACCTGCCCGCTAAATCTCCCTCTAGGCCTAATTAATTTATTCAGGGAGGCCCAAAAAAGCCCCATATTCCCTGTAGAGATCTCAACGGCCATCTTGGCCCAATAATGCAAATAGTAGGCCCTCCTCTTGTTCTAACGTCCTTTGGTAGTGTGCCCTCATCTCAATAAAGACCTTCCTTGTCCCTGCTGATGGGTCTCTGGCCCACCTCCTTTTAGATAAGTCATTTTTTTTCCCCTTCTACATTCATGGTCATACCACGGATTCTGACTACTATGGGCATAATGGCACTTCCTGGGAATAATAACCAAAGAGGCCTGAACAGTCAACAGGAGCTCATCATAGGTTGATGATATTGCGGGATCCGTAGTGCCTGCCATCGAGGTTACCAGTTGAACGACCTTGTCCGAGTTTATCCAATAGTTTATCTCTTGGACAAGTTCCGCAGGGGAAAATCTCTTCTTCCCTCGCCTCTCCTTGTCTATAGGGTCTGTCTCACTCCTGCCTACTATCGGTCTTTGTATCATTGTTGACAAGGCCAGATGATCACACTCGGGTCTAATAAGGAGATCCACCCGCTCGTAGATCCCCAACTCAGATGCCTGTACCAGTATCAAGTCCACTTTACTCCTCCCCTGAACTCCCAAAAAGGTGTAACCCCCCTGGGGATCGTACAGGGAGTCCTGGTTGAGAACAGCTAAATCGAACTTAGGGAATTAACCTAATCAATGGAGACTTAGACAGCTGACCACTCGAGGCCTCTATGCCAGGGGCCTCTTTGTCCCTAGACAGTAATGTCAGGTTCCCATCCCCTTTTTTTCCCAAATGGGTATTCCAATCTCCCACAAGGATGAGGTGGGCACGGGGGTATAGCCCCTCTATCAGCAGTATGTCCTCTTCCAAAGCCTGCCATATCGCCCCCTGATAATATGGGGATGCAGGTGGAGGAATATAAACATTAAAAATCGCATACCGCTCAGAAATGGCATCACTCCATCGAAGGATACCTGCCTGGTATTCCGGTCTTGTTGTGCCCAAGGGGGTTAGGTTTCCCAGGCTAGCGGTCTTCGACAGGAACGCCAAACACCCCCCCCCCCCAAATCCGACCCTTTGTCCCCACCTTGGATCCCCCATGGAGGAAAAGATCAAACCCAACAAACGATACCGGGTCCGCCTCTTTTAACCACGTCTCTCGTAGACATACTAGGTCGAATCCCCTTAGGAAATCTAGCCAGTCCTGGTCCTGTAATAGTGGCCGTACCCCCATTATATTCCAAGACAGTAGTTTAAGATATAACTCATTACCATGTTGGCTGGGTTCGGGGGATATAGCTAGAATCTCGTTGGGACCCTCCCCCCAAGAGGGAGATTGAAAACCCGGGAGGGAACCTGAATCCCCGTCAACAGTGTGGAGCCTCCAGCTCAATGGGAGGGAGCTCAATACCTGAGACTACCGCATTACTATTCCTTCCTTGTATTTCTAGCTTGGCCTCTGTCTCTAGCTGTTTAGACTGGCAAAAGAGATCCTTGCTCATCCTTCCCACCCCAGTAGGTGCCGAATAGCCCTGCTCCTCAGGCTCTAGTGCCCTAACTGCTGTCCAATCTAGATCTCCATGCTATCCCCCTTAACTCCCCTCCCCACCTGGGGGGGCCGTATAAACCCTTTCAGGAACCTGTGTCAACTGTTGGATCCTCGCTAGCCTTGCTAAAAATTGGTCCTGGTCTATACTGGGTAACCGTTGAAGGAGCTCACAAATCTGTGCAGAATTCCCCATATCACCTTCCCCCAAAAGGAACATCCCCACCTTGCCAGCAAGAGTCGCTGGCGCGCTATTGGGAAGGGCCTCGGTTTCCGTGTCCCTTGGAACCATTCCCCCCTGAGGACCCTCGGGGGGCTGTTCCCATAGGAGAAGCTGGTGCGTATTGACAACCTGGGAGACACTGGATAGGGCTTCCCCCATCGTCTGAAGCTCCATGGGTTGGTTCAGTGACAAGGGGGCCCCATCCAGGTTCATATCCCCCTGAGTCCCCAAAAGGGGCATGCCCAAAGCCCCCTTCCTCTCACTACCTCCCACTTTGATGCTCCTAGGGGAAGGATCAACGCCCTGAAGATCCAACGGGACCCGTTGGATGGCTAACACCGAATCCTTGCAATTGGGGTTTCTAAACCTATCCTTGAATTCCTCATCCCGGGACCATACTCTATCAATTGAGATGCCCCGCTGGGACAGGGTTTTCCTCGCCTTAAAAATGTCCAACACCCACTGTGGTTCTGGAAAACTTACTCTTATCCTATAACAACAGGATCTCTTGGGTAATAATTCCATCCCAATGATATCCTCAGGACTCACAGTCTTCCTAAGCAGGTTCGTCAGATGGCACACTACCCACCTTGGATTATCCCAAGCGTACACCATCCCGGTGTAATCCCTCCCTATATATAAATAAATCTCCTTGGTCCTTTTAACTGGCTTACAGCGGGCAAGATCCCTAGGCTGGCCTAAAAAGGTGCGTCTCCAGGGCCAAGTAGGCCCAGAGAGCTGGCTCCGCTGCCTAAGTGACCCTGACTCCAGGGGGTCCCCACAAGTTGTAAGTTGGTCAGTGATTCTCCCCAGCTGATGTTTGATCGCAGCTAAGGAATTAGCCAAGTCTTTAATCCCTACAGAAAGCACCTCCACCGTCTTGGCTATAAGGCCCGTTTGGTAAAGCAAGTAATCCTTAGGGGAGGTGTCCGGAATGGGGCAGTTGGCATTGTCCCTTAAATTGGGCATAGTTGAGACCCACGGTGGAGTGGTCTCTCCCTCCACCTTGTCACTTTCCTCAAGATCCGATAAACACTTGGAACCACTGTGGAACAAAAAAACTCCACCTGTTCCCTCCAACATTGAATTCCTAATGATCTTAGTGTCAGGACACAACGAGTGTGGGGCCAGAGGAAGGGAAAGCTAGGGGAGCGGGGACGCGTTAGGAGCAATGCGGCCAGGCCGTGGCGATCCCCGCCAGCCAGGGAGGCCACGCCCCCACGTAGCTCGAGGGCAGGGCCGGCAATAGCGTTGCGACGCTCTGTGCGCCTGTAACCGGGGCCGCACCAAACAGAGGCGGCAAACTTAGGGGAAACCCCGCTAGGCCTAGGTGTACCGCCGACAAGCAGCCCAGCTGGGGAATCAGGGGCGGGGCCCGGAATAGCGCCGCGACACTCTGAGCGTCTGCGCCACAGGGCGGGGCCCATCACAACATTATTTAAAGTGGGACAGGCTCACTAGGGCGGTGCCGGTGAACAGCATAGCTGCGAGACTGGCCCCAGCGTTGGAGTGGTAAACAGAGAGTTGCAGTGAAGGAGACGGAGCGTGCGTGGTGGTGTGTGCTTGGAGTGGTGCGAGTGAGTACGAGTGCGTGGAGCAAGAGGGGTAGGAGCGAAGTATACGTTTGGGTGGGTGGTGTGTGGTGAACCGTGGAGAGCACTATAATCCCCCTTGGATCCTGTGAGAAACCCTTCCTGTCTGTACGTGTGAGTTGCTGTTCATTCCCTTCCCCACATCCCTGGAGCCTTCCCCCCCTAGCCTCACTACTCCTCTCACGTTGTATTAGTACATTTCGTCCCTTAGTTTCACGAGTGTGTGTGTGGGTGTATAACGGGGATAGGAGCTGTCATTACAGCCCCACGCCCAGCGGGGGCAATCCTCAGGGCCTTGCTGGTTCCCCCCCGATGATGACATAGGCCACGTCTCTCTTGGAGAGGTTTTGGGCCCTATACAAACCTGAGGGGTGTTTTTGCATACATTAAAGGATTGTTCCCGCGGAGGCCTGGGTTAGAGGGCAAGTAACCCAGAAAAGGTCTGCTAGGTTCCATCTTCTTTCCCCCTCCATACCTCCCTACCCTCACACTTAGCCAGAGCAACCTCCTCGGGGGAAGCTGAAGAGGGTTCCCGAGCCCTCTTCTTTTCCATTCTACGTAAAGCCCCAAGTGGAAGCTGGAATTCCTATAGCTGTAAAAAAAACCACCGAGGCTCTGGGTGAACATCTCGTTACTTGTTGGGAACCTTCTAACCAACCCCCCTTAAACACAGCTACACCAAGCACTATGACCAGCCAGTGTATCAAGGTACGGGGATTTGGGCTACCCCCACCGAACCTAACAACAGAATACAATACGTTGCAAATGCTAAGTAAAGTCCCGTGCTCCTGCGTGTGCCCTTGTACGCATGGCCCTTCGGCGCGCATGGTCCTTCGGTGCGGCCATGGGCTAACTGTCCGATTTAACGTCCTTGCAGTTTGTGAGCTCCACCCCGACTCAACTCCCAGCAGCTGGTGGGAGTTGAGTCCTATTTATTTTACAGGATTGGTGGCTCAGTGCGGCTTCTTTTGTTACCAGTGCCGGCCCTAGGCTGAGGGAACCTGGGGCACTGCCCTGCCCCCGGTGCCACTGATAGTAGCACTCACTAGCGCTACTGTCAGTGGCACCGGGGATGGGGGAGAGCAGGGGCAGGGCACAGAGTTCTGACTGAGCACTCTCTGCCTGTCTCTGCCGGTGCGGTGGCTGAAATTGACATGTCAATTTCAGGCTGCCGGCAGAGACAGAGAGCGCTCAGTCAGTGAGCGCTAGCCTCTGCCTGCCCTTCTAGGGACAAACTTAGCCTGAACGCGAGCCGGGCGGCTCAGCATTCAGACCAAGTGCGCTGCTAAGGAAATGAAATATCCCTGAGCGGCAGCTTTGCACTGAGCCCTATGGGTTCAATGCAAAGCCTCAGTTGGGCGTTCGGTGGAGGCGCTCAGTGGCAGGAGGTGCTGCAGGCGCATGCTTGAACTGAGTTGAGCATGTGCTCCGCAGCACATCTTGCCGCCGAGCGCCTCCATTGAACAGTGAACTGCCTGCAGACCGTGCCAGCAGCCAGTCCCCGGGAGGGACCCCGGCGACAATGTTAAGTAAACGCGTGTGTGTGTGTGTGTGTGTGT
>QEPC01009654.1:1556829-1596517 GCA_003113815.1 Sphenodon punctatus | reverse complement strand
ATTATTTATTTTAAGCTTGATGTGCATGTAGACTGTGTTTTCTTCCATCCGATGTTAACCCTGGGAACTCCTTGCTGCTGGGTTATGCCATGCCACTGGCCTACCGTCCCCCTGGCTCTGTCCCTAGGCCCGCCGGCCTTACTGCCCCAGTGCCCCTCCAACAGCAAAACCACCAGCCGCCCCTGTTTGTTACAGTTTAAACTTCCCTTGAAGAAGGAGCCCTTGCTCTGCTTCAGGGAACCTCCCCGCTTCTATTTTTGACAACACTGTTGCCAGGCCAGCAGGACTTTCTTGATCGGTCCCACCGGCCCTCTGGAAGCCAAGAACACTGTTGCACGGCAGCTACAGGGCAAAAGTGGCCCCGAGCACATCACCGGGGCCCACGTGGTTCTTTGGCCAACACAGTTTGACCGTGCCTCTCCCAGACACCGCCCTCAGCTAGTCTCTCACCCCGGCGGCTTTACGGGTCACAGCGAGCTCTGCAGCTTTCACCCCGCTACAGCCTTCCCCACCCCCTACCTCCTCCTCCAGTTCTCCCTTTTCCACCCCAACCCCCGGGTTCTGTCCCAGCAGAGCCTGCTCCCAGCAGCTGGCAGGGATCTGCATCTCACTCCTCCTGGTGTATGTATCCCTGCAATAATAAATAGAATTTTTCTGTATTGAAACCTTGTCTGTCTTATCTCTCTGGGGGAGCGAGGTTCAAGAAGTCGCAGCGCATTACTTCTCCAGACTTAAGATCTCAGACACTCGTTTGCCTGGATTAGAGAAGTAGGCTAAATTCCCCAAATTGATTCTTTCTGAAGCACCCGCCTGGACATTGGGACTCCACTCCATGGGTCATCCTGTGGACATGCGTGGAGAAGGCACATGGGGTAACACCCCCCTTCCAATTCTGACATTCTAGGATTCTACATTACACTGAAAATGTTACCCAGCAAACTGATGAGATCAGTCTGGGAGAAGCGGTTGATCCAAATGGGGAAAGGTAACTATTTAGGAGGGACCAGAGAAGTTAGGGGAATATGCAGGAAATAATGCAAGATTCAATTGGGGGGGAAAGATAAGATATAATCCATCCTAGTATAGGAGGGGAAGTGCTATTGATCCAGGAGTGACAGCGGACAGCAGATCAGTCCACAATGGCATATAGTTGCCAAATAAATTAGACCAGTATTGGGTAGCCTTTACAAAGATATTCAGTGATGAGTGGAGAAGTGAGAGTTCCTTGGTTTTGGATTGGAAACGTCCTCCACTGGAATTGTTACACGTACCACTAGAATGGAAGAGATGAAGTGTATGGAGCGGAGGGCAACCAAAGTCACCGGGGTTGATTTATGGGGCAAGATGAGAAGAATTAATTATGCCGAGGGTGCAAATCCTCTACCATTAAAGTCAATGGGAGCCAAGCCATTTTCTTCAGTGGATGGAGGATTGCGTCCTGAGATTTGCTAATGGATATGTATAGTGGGGTGGTTGGTGGGAGGGGGGGATATAAAAAGAAATTGGGTTAGGGAGGGGGTGAGGGTTCAATTTGAGGATGGGAGGGTGGGTTTGAATCCTCCCCCCAGTTGGGGCAGGGCAGCCAGAGAGGAGCCAGGGCTAGGGCCGGATGTGGGGTGGGGTGGGAGTGGGGGACACAGCCATTGGGGTTGTGATGGGGCGTGGGAGGTATGGTCCATATGGGGGGTTTATTCAAGCTGGCGGTGGGACAGGTGCTTAGTATCTATCTGTTCCCCGCACCACCCCTCAGGCAGTGGGGCAGGTGGTTCCAGATCAGAGGGCCCCTGACCATGTTTTGATGCTGGTGAATGCGAGGTCAGTAACAAATAAAGAAACGACGGTCCAGGAGTTGATCCTGGACCGTACAGCTGACCTTGTGTGCATCACGGAAACCTGGCCGGACACTGAATGGGGCCTATCTTGGCTGACCTTGTTCCGACCGGGTACTCCATGCAGCGTCAACCGCGGTCAGAGGGACGGGGGTGGTGGTGGTGGTGCGGTGTAGCCATGATTTTTAGCGAGGGTTGGGCTGTGCGGAGTTTTCTGTTGCAATCCATAGTGGGTATTGAGGGTCTCCACCTGGTGTTTGATGTGGCAGGGGACAGTTTGGGAGTGTTGCTTGGATACCATGTGCCTACCTGTACAGCGGCCTCCCTACATGCTCTAGTGGATCTGGTATCGTGGGTGGTGTTACGATCCCCAAAGACAACATCCATGTCAACACCAATCTTGGGGGTGCAGAGCGTGAGTTCATGGCCGCCATGGCAACCATGGGCCTGTCCCATAGGGTCAGAGGGCACTAGGGGGGACACACCCTGGACCTTATGTTTTGCACCAGCCTTGAGGCGGGGGATCCGTTGGTGGGGGAGATATCAGCTGTGCCCTTGTCGTGGACAGATCATTACCTCCTGCAGACCTCTCTCCTGGCGCATGTCTGCCCACGGATGGGCGTCGAACCAATTCGAATGGTCCGCCCCCATAGACCGATGGAACTGGAGCGGTTCCAGGAGGCTTTGGGGGATACACCCTCTGATCTGGACGACTGTCCCATTGATGACCTTGTCGAGCTGTGGAACATCATACTGAAAGGGGCCATTGATCGGATAGCTCCAAAGTGTCCGCTTCCCGGGCAGCGGCACCATAGGCCTCCCTGGTTTTTGGAGGGGCTGTGGGTGCTGAAGCAGGAGGGACGGTGGTTGGAGCGACGGTGGCACCATTCACGTGCTGAAGCCGAGAGGTTGCAGCACAGAGTGAGTTTACGAGTCTATGCTGTTGCTGTGCGGACAGCAAAGAAAGAGTTCTTTGCTGCCCTCACAGCATCTGCTAAATCCCATCCCACAGAGCTGTTCCGGGTGGTGCGGGGGCTGGTCAGTCCAGCCTCTCTCCACCTTGGAGTGGAGTCATCTAGCGCCCACTGTGACTTGTTTGTGGATTATTTTGCTGATAAAATCGCTCGGATTCACCATGGTTTTGACGCTGCATTTTCTGCAATGGGGCAATTGGAAGTTATGGAAGCCCTGCCTTGTCCTTGTTTGTAGGATCAGTTTCGGTCGACAACCCCTGCTGATGCCAATGTTCTTGGGGCTGTCAGGGCTACCTGTTGTGAGCTAGACCCTTGCCTGTCCTGGTTGGTTAAGGCCTGCCCGGAGACAGTGGGGCCGTTGTGGCAGGGGTGGTCAATGCCTCCCTTACGGAGGGCAGGGTGCCGAGCTGCCTTAAAGAGGCGGTGGTGCGACCCCTGCTCAAGAAACCATTGCTTGATGTTGACTGCCTTGCCAGCTATTGGCCAGTCTCTAACCTTCCCTTTTTAGGGAAAGTTATTGAGTGGGTGGTAGCCCGGCAGTTGCAGGAGCATCTGGACTGTGTTGGTTTTCTTGATCCCTCACAGTCAGGATTCTGCCCAGGTCATGGCACCGAGACTGCACTTGTGGCATTGGTTGACAACCTCCAAGAATTAGACCAGGGCCGTTTGGCCCTGCTGATTCTATTAGATCTGTCAGCGGCATTTGATACCGTTGATCATGAGGTGTTGGTGATACACCAGGAGCTGTGGCCAGGAACGCGTTTGGCCAACTTCATCTGGTGCAGCGGCTTCGGCCATACGTCTCAGACTCTGACCTGGCCACCGTCATCCATGCTTTCATCACCTCAAGACTAGACTCTTGTAACGTGCTCTACATGGGGCTACCCTTGGTGACAACCCAGAGGCTGCAGCTGGTGTAGAATGCGGCGGCCTGTCTCCTTACAGGGATGGGTTGTCGTGAGCACAGAACACTGGTGCTCTGCTCACTGCGCTGGCTGCCTATAGTCTTCCGGGCCTGATTCAAGGTGTTGTTTTTTACCTATAAAGCACTATACAGTCTGGGCCCTGCCTACCTCCCGGATTCTTGATGGGGCCCTGTGGTCAGCCCGAGGTGCCCTCCTTGAGGTCCCCAGAGTTTCTTGGGTGGTGACCATGGGGAGGGCGTTCTCGGTGGTTGCTCTGAGGCTGTGGAACTCCCTTCCAGCAATGGTCCATCTGGCCCTGGACCTCGCCTTCTTCAGAAGACATTGGTGGGGGAGATGGGTAGTGGGTAGGGATTGGGACGAGATATTTTGCTCCACTCAATTATTGTATTTTATTGCTATTGCTGATTTTATTATTTTTACCCTGTTTTATATTGTTGCTTTAATTTATTGTACGCTGTACCGAGCTGCATTTGGCAGGAGGGGGCAGGATATTAAATTACTGTATAAAATAAATGAATAAATATCTGAAGGCTGAAAAACCACCAAGAAGAGAGATGTATTACCAGGTGCAATGCAAAAGGGGTTTTGTCATTTTCAGGGGAAAACCATGGAATTCACACCTCCCTCTAGTGTCTTACTCACTGCACTAGCGCAGAGCAAAAGCTCAGGAGATGTGGGTGCAATCGAGGAATCCATCTCACTGGGGCAGGAACGAGAGGTGTAGCGTAACTTTGGACATAGCTTTGGGCTGAAATTTGCAGGGGATGCTGGTCTCCTTGACCCACAGAAGCCCCATCCCCCATGAGCCTGGAGCTGCAACAGGAGGAAACGTATGGGAGATGTTTCTCCCACTATAGTTACGCCCGTGCATGAGAGGATGGAAGGGAGGTGAAGTCAGAGCTAAGTCTGCGAGTTGGAAGCAGGAGTAGTGAGGAGGAGGGCGGAGGGAGGGAAAAACAAGAGAAAGGGGACCCAACTCTCCCATAAAGCAGCCAGGCCTGCAGACTCCCCAGTAGCCACTCAAACATAGCTCAATGAAAAGCCTCTCAGGGGAGCAGAGAGAATGAACCAAAAAGGATCCAAGTCAAAACAGCAACCCTCTTAGAAAATTCACCTCCCAGCGGAAAGACCCTCACAGCCCTTGACCCTCCTTTCCAGTTTGGCACAATGAGAACACAAGACTAATCACAACCAAGCTCTTAGAAGCAGAGAATTAACACAGGCACCGTTTGCTAGCAAGCCCTCACAGAACGGGGCCTCCACTTGTGCGTGCTTATTTCCACTTCCACGTGCTTATTTCCACGCAGTTGCAAGAATCTCTTTAGAAGACAAAAGACGTAAAAGACCATTCTAGAGGAACAGCAGGTTGGGGGGGGGGGGGGGGGGGGGGGGGGGGGGGGGGACTCCACTAGAGCACCTTGTATCTTTCTCTCTCTGGCTCATATGCTGTTTAGCATGGGTATGCTCGTGCGGACGAGGGACCAGGGGGTAGGTGTAGCTATTGTTTTTAGAGAGGAATGGCCAGTTAGGAGATATCCATTTCAGGAGATTCCAGGTATTGAGGCCCTCCATGTGTGTTTGATTTGGCTGGGGGCAAGCTCGGGGTGCTGCTGGTATACTGGGCCCCTTCTTGTCTGGTAGTCTCCCTTGCTGCTCTAGCAGAGCGGGCCTCGGAGGTGGCGCGCTGGACTCCTCCTTGGTCCTGGGAGACTTCAACACCCATACTGACGCCGGCCTTGTAGGAGCAGAGCACGAGTTCATGGTCACCATGGCAAACATGGACTTGTCCCAAGTGGTTAACTGCCCAACCCATGTGGGGGGGCACATCCTCAACCTGGTTTTCTGCTCTGGCCTTGAGGCGGGTAGTCCGTTAGTGGGGGATGTGAGGGTCATGCCCTTGTCATGGACGGACCATTATCTCCTACAGGCCAGCCTCCTAACGCACCCCCTCCAGAGGGGGAATGGACCACTTAGGTTGGTCCGTCCTGGGAGGCTGATGGAACCACAGCGGTTCCAGGAGACTCTGAGGGAATTAAACCTAGACCCTGACGGCCACTCTGCTGATGTGCTGGTCCAGCATTGGAACACCTTGCTGGGGGAGGCCATTGACAGGGTGGCTCTGAGATGTCCACTGCCTCCATCTCATCACCGCAGGGCCCCTTGGTTTACCGAGAGGCTGTGGTGTATGAAACAGGTAGGCAGGAGACTAGAGCAACGCTGGCACCGGACTCGCTCTGAATCTGACCGACTTCTCCATAGGACCCATTTGCGGTCCTATGTTGAGGCTGTGAGGACAGCAAAGAAAGAATTCTTTGCTGCCCTCATAGTGTCTGCAAAGTCACGTTCAGCAGAGTTGTTTCGGGTGGTGCGGGGCGCAGCGGGGGCTGGTCAATCTGGCCTCCCTTTGCCTGAATGGGGACTTGTCCCAGGCCCACTGTGAGGAGTTTTCCATCTACTTTGCGGGCAAGATCACTCAGATCCAGAGTAATTTTGACACCGGGTTGGAAGCAGTAGGCCACCGTCTGGTCGATGTTTCTGGAAGGAGTTTCGGGAAGTGACGCCGGCCGATGTGGTGGATGTCCTGGGGTCAGCCAGGGCCACTAGTTGCAAATTAGATCCATGCCTGTCCTGGTTGGTGAAAGCCTCCAGGGAGACGTTGGGGATGGTTCTGGCGAGGGTACTCAACGTGTCCCTCCAGCAGGGGAGGCTGTCACCCAGTCTCAAGGAGGCTGTGGTGCGCCCCTTGTTGAAGAAGCCATCTTTGGATGTGGACGCACTTGCCAGCTACGGCCCTGTTGTCATGTATTTCCTATTATAAGCATATATTTTTGGCCATCTGTGTTCCTAATGTATTAATTTTGAGTTTTTATATGTTAACCTTTTGTTTCAATGTATTGGATTTGTGTTTTGAAGTACTGATTTCTAAAATCAACTTCTGTGATTAGCTTGGCTCTAGCTGAAGTCTCCAGCTACATTCGAATGAGTGTTTTCTAAACTTCCCAAATGAACTTTCACCGTATCCAAGGAAACAGTCAAATGGCTAGGAGTTAGAAAGCAATAAAGAGGCCCTCTGGCCAGGCCAGCCTAGCTGTCTGGAATGTTATCTATTTCATGTCTGGATGACAAATGGTACTATTCATAGGATATCTCCAGACTGAGAGGAGTGTTTTGAGTTAGTTTTTTCTAGCTAACGTAGCTATTTAATTAATGATTGAAATAATCTTTAAATTCTGGTTATTCTCTCTGTAATCTGACAATTATCTTGATAGAAATAGGAGGTTTCTATCTAAAAACTTTGAAGGAAATGTAATCCTTCTTTACTTGTTCAGAATTAAGAGAGCCAATTAGAATCCAGTGTAGCTGATGTCAGCATGACACTGCTCAGAAATGTGAGCCTCCTAGCAGGCAAACTGTTTAAGAAGAGAGACACAGCCTAACTTTCTTCAGACTGAAATTCCACATGTTTGGATTTCTTTCTCACCAACAACATCTTGGCAGATAAAGGGAAGATCTGGGAAGAATGTCACGTATGATTCTTGATATCTTTGAGCCAATTAATTGTGCATATGTTAAGCTTTTAAAAGCTTTTTCTTAAAATAGAAATGTTTTAAGATCATGTAACTTTGATTGGCTATCAATACCATTCTATGTAAGCTACTGATATTCTCTATTTATATTTAAGTAAACTATGCATATATTTTAATATATCCTAAAAGTCTCATGCTCCTTTATTTATAAATGTATTGTCATTTTACAATACTTGCTTTGCTAGTCGGATATCAAAGTAAAGTGTAAACTCATTTTATACAACTTGGAAAAAAGTGCAGCCCAATTTAGTATGATTAGTTCAGCTAAGCTACAAAGCTCACTTTCCATTTGTAATAAGTGAGAAAAACGCAAGACGTGACACTGTCTCTAATCTTCCCTTTTTAGGGAAGGTTATTGAATGGGCAGTGGCACTGCAGCTCCAGGCGCATCTGGATAGTATCAGTTTCCTTGACCCTTTTCAGTCTGGGTTCTACCCTGGCTATGGTACTGAGACAGCGTTGGTGGCCTTGGTGAACGTTCTCCGCCGAGAGATGGATGCAGGATGTTCAACATTTCTGATCCTGCTAGATCTCTTGGTCGCTTTTGATACCGTGGACCATGGGCTGCTGTTGAGATGGCTGCGTGACCTGGGGGGTCTGGACGGGACTGTTCTTGGGTGGTTCCGCTCATTCCTCTCGGAGAGAAGCCAGCGGGTGGTGTTGGGGGCTGAAACATCTAGCCCCCGGGCCTTGACCTGCGGCATTCCGCAGGGTTCTATTCTGTCGCCACTATTATTTAATGTGTATATGCAGCCCCTGGGGGAGATCGTGAGAGGGTTTGGGGTGCGGTGTCACCAATATGCTGAGGATACTCAGCTATACCTCTCATTTTCAACTGACCCAGGTCCTGCTGTCTCGTTACTTTCCCAATGTTTGGAGGCCGTGGCGGATTGGATGCGGCAGAGCAGACTGAAGCTTAATCCCGATAAGACGGAGGTAATGGTGGTGGTGGCTCCTCTGGTAGGAGGGGTCTGCCCACCTGTAGCCCAGCAGGTTCAGAGTCTGGGGGTGGTGTTGGATTCGGACCTCTGTCTAGACCGGAAGGTGGAGGTGGTGGCTAAAGCCGCTTTTCGCCAGCTGTATCTGGTATGGAGGCTCCAGCCATAGATTTCCAGGGCCCGACCCGGCCACTCTCATTCATGCCTTTATCACCTCGAGGCTGGACTACTGCAATGCGCTCTACGTGGGACTTCCCCTGTTTCTGGTCCGGAGGCTGCAGCTGGTGCAGAATGCGGCGGGCCGTCTCCTTACGGGGACGGGGCAGCGGAAGCACATAACGCCTGTGCTCCGTGCTCTGCACTGGCTGCCTATAGCGTACCGAGCCAGATTCAAGGTGTTAGTTTTGATCTATAAAGCCCTACACGGTCTGGGCCCCTCATACCTCAGGGACCGCCTCGCCCTCCGTGCCTCAGAGCGATCCCTTCGGTCTGCCGGGGGCGCCTTCCTGGAGGTCCCCCGTGTTAAGCAGGGGGCCACAATTAATTCTCAGATATACACATTGAGGGTCACAGCATAGCTGAATGGGCCCAAGTTGCAAAGCTGGGATGAGAATACAGAACCAGATATTTTTGGGGGTGAAGGGTGGGAAGAGATGTTTGTTAATCACTCATTAGTATTTATTTACAGGTACTAGTTCTTATTTGAAAAACAACAACACTGTGTCTATAACTAGGATACAGTAGTGCTGAAAAAAACCTGCAAATACATTTCAGACAAGGTCAACATCTAGTTGAATAGGCTTCAGAATATCAATGAAATATGGCAGTAGGTTATTTTTGTCCTACTCTTCTGAGTGTACTAGACAGAATTCTATTTAAAACTAGCATTTGTAGCTAGCAAAGAAAACAGGAAGTATCCATATATATACACATACAGAGGCACATGTATATATCTCTAAGTACATATACACTTATCATCACCCAAGAATAGCAAGGGTGTGTACATATATATCACCCACCTGTGTGTCTTAAACCAGCTGCATAGCTTCCCTTTACTCTGGCTCTACTAAAGCTTCTCTGTCCTAGAATGAGCATTTTAAAGAAAAGAGAAAAACAAAAACTTTTGTGGCAACGTCGACGATGAGACCAATGACAGGCAAATAAATAAATAAATAAATACAGAGACAGAGACAGACAGACAGACAGACCGACAGGACAGGTTAAACTGAGGTGCCACTAACCTCTTCTGTTGCTCTTCGGAACCTGTAGGCAAGCACCACAAACACAACCCCAAAAATAATTCCTAGCACCATAATCATATAGGGGATGTTGGTAAAAACAGCAGCTTCTAACAGGATAAACTTCAGTTTTTTGGCAGATGCTTCGTCGATCAGGACACTCTGGAGGAGCATGGAGAGGAGAGAGAAAGGATACGTTTAGGTCCAGTGTGCTGGGCGATCACATGTACAGCAAATGTCAGCGGAAAAACAATGGCAGCATTTGTTCTGTCCAACGATGCCCATTACCCTGTGCTCCTGACACCGTGAGAGAAAGCCAACTCAGACTTGTAACCCAGCCATCATGAACGTTACACACAATGCTTAATTTGTTTAAAAAAGAAAAGAAAAGAAAAGGGAATTACTGGGGCCAAGCCTGCCCCAGAAGCCATGCCCCCTGAGCTTGCCAGAGCAGGGAAATGAACCTTATTCTCCAAACACTAAACTAACCTGCCTCTCGACAGCTGAATATAAAACAGGAGTCCTCGTGACTGAATCTACAGGATGACCAGTGCATAGGGTGGGGCAGGAAAGGTCACTAATAAAAGCCAAATAAACCATCCAGTTGGTTTTTTCCTGGCTCTTTTTTCCAATCCTAAAATGGTCAACATAGGCCTTTTCCTGGACTGTCACATTTCAGGGTGCCGGGCTCAGGCCCCTCTGGCTCAGGCCTCTCTCTCCTTTAATTTAATTACCCAATTTGATCCCTGCCAAGCCACACACACACACCCCAATTAAGCTGTGGCTACATTATCTCTAGTGAAGAAGCTACTCTCAGGCCAAAGTCAGATCTTGCAAACTTTTTCACAAGTCAGTAACCCTTCCTCCTGCAAGAGGCGGCAATGAAAAACAGCACGGCTCCCCATGTGAGACAGAGCTGGGGCCTGACAGCAATCCTCAAACCGAGCTAGAAGAACCACCCCTTTCCAGCCTCTTGAACCACCAACAAATATGGCAAAAGCAAGAGCAGAAAACGCACACGTACATCGCTTACTGAAGTTTCAGCAGTGCTGTTCTCTCAAGCATGCAGACCTTCCAACAAAAACATTTTGTACTTACCTCATTTACATACATCACAGGGAAAACCAGAGTTCTGATATTTCCGGTTTGGCTGAGGAGAAAACACAAAACAAAGAAACAAAAACATCCACCGGGATCTCGCAAGCAGTTGAGGTCAAGTGGAGCAACTTTCCGCAGGCACTTTAGCACAAATCAAAGAGAGAACTTTTTCCAAGTAAAATATCTTTAGACCCTTCGTTTTTATTAGTTATAAGCCTCTGTTTATCCCTGGCTAAGAGTATGCAATCGATATCTAGGGTCTGAAAATGCAGCTTTGGTTTAATGTTTTGAAGGGAGGAGGAAACGTCAATTAATTCCTGCTACAAAGGTGACATGAGAAGAAAGAAGTTGCCTCTCATTTTTTCCAGGCCACATTCAGTTGGGATGATCTAGTCAGATAGTAGTTATCCCCAAAGTTTTGTAGACACTGAATTTCCCAGTTAGGAGGAGAAAGAGAGAGGACTTACAAAAACTTGGGTATTTTTTCGATGTAGACGTTGACTTGCATTCGTTTGCCTGCTCGCACCAGCAGCCCAGTCATCTGTGACATAAAGGGAAACAATGTTTTAAAAATATTGTCACTGAACAAGAAGAACGGGTTTCTGCCCAGTTTTGAAACCAACAGTGAACTTGGGCTCTGGGAGCCATAGGAGGCATTGAGCCTTAAAAATTGGATTCTCTTTGCCCTACATATTAGACAGTGCTTTGGGCCTAGCTATTAGGTTATTTCAAGAAATCTCCAATTCCGCAGTCTACACACTGTGCAGGTGTGGGGCAAGCAGAGAGAGTGGGGGGGACAGTGGAGAGCTGCTGCCATGCTCTCCCCACCTGGCCTTCTTCCCTCGGTCGCAGGGAGCAGTGGAGGTTCCCCAGGCACCACCGTGCTTCTGCTCTTCGCCGCTCCCTTAGACCAGCAAGAAAGTGGCGGGTCCCAAGAAGCCTCCACTTCTCCTGCCGCCACTTGCTGCCCGCCAGAAGCGGGCCCCAGGGAGCAATAAGTGACGGCGTGACTTGGCGCTGCACCTTCCTCTGCCGCTCGTTGCCCGCAGGACTGGTAAGCCCCGCCCCCCCCTCCGATAGCTTTTTGTAGCCAATGAGAAGCTGCTAGTGTACACAACCCTCTGTGTGTTTCTCCTCCTGAATAGGTAGGGAGCAGAACATTGAAAAACACCCTCTGTATTTGTAGCCAGGCCCTACATGCCTTGTCAAACACAAGGCATGACAGCCAGTCGTGAGTGGGTGTGCACCTGGCCACTTAAAATGTTTCTCCCTACCATGAGCACATCTTCACGGTTCAGTGCCCGCACACAGCATCCCGTCGTGGAAGGTAGGAAACACCATGCAGGCTAATGCATGGCAGCACACGGGCATGCTGGTTGTCGGGGGAGGTGGTGCTCAGAGCACCCACCAGAGAAGGAGGCCAGAGTGGCATGGAGCCGAGTGCAAGTCTCGCACTCGCCCACATCCTGTTAATTTGGTTTCAATATTCATGAGATGTGTGTGGGAGTGGCACGGCACACTCAGCTCACAAAGGGGACTATTGTCTCTTTTGTTTTCACCCAGGGCGGCTTTAGCCAGAACAAATTTGGGTGTCTGAATGTGTGTTTCATGGGTGTTAACCCCCATCTCCGAACACTCTTCAGAACATGTGTTTGCGACGTTGTACTGTTTACACACGTTTGCAATGGGTGTTTCATGCTGCCTCCTGATGGAAGGATACATGTGCAGCCTCCAGCTAGGTTTCGGTATGCTATCCCATCATGAAGGCATTTCATGTTTCACTAATGTCACCACAGAAAGTAGGTCATAGTCATAGATGATTTATTGTCTATAGCAATCTGCCATCACAATATCAGCAAATAAAATCCAAAAGGGCAAATAAAGTGCAATAGAAAACAAGGATATTTCCTAAATTCTCAAACATAAAGACATAATTTCTCAATCATAAAGACATAATTCATGCACCAAGAGGTGCACAAAGAGACTATCTGCACTCGCCCCTAGCTTTGACCCTTGCCCACGGCATGCCCACTTACAGGATTAATATCTAGAAACGTCTCGTGATCTTCTTTGTTCGGATGCATGCCCAGAATGTCATCGACGTACTTCTGGTCCGCTTGATAGAAATGTGGGCTCGATAAAAAAATTGGGGCACCTGGTGTTTAAAAAAAAAAAAAAAAAAAAGGGAGAGAGACATCATCATAAATCCATCCCAGATCCCCACCCATTCCTCTAAACCAGCATCACTAAAAAGAAAAAAAATACAGAACTGCACGTCCCCAAACAGAGCATGAAATACGATTCACTAGTAACAGGAATCGTTAGTGGGTATAACAAGTGGTCAGAAATAATTCACTGAAGGAATCATCTCCTGCTAACAAGTCAGAAAAAAAAGAACTTTTTTTGAATGTATGTTGAAAAATGGCATTCATGCCAAGGTGAAACCAAAAGCAGGGGGGGGGGGGAGAACAACATGCTTTATGTTACACAGGGGGTGGTTACATGAAGGGAGGAAGAAGCAGAGAACTAAGAAGAAAGCCTCCGATGTACGAAACTGGGGGACAGAGAAGGAAGAATGAAACTTCTATGGGGAAAGGGTATGGGTTAAGTGGTAGAAGATAAAGCACTGTCTCTTTAGATCTACACTTGATTGAGTGTTTCCTCATATATTAAGTACTGGTAACAGGTATTTTTGGATCTTTTATTAGAAAAATGAAAGTTTACTAAAAGACAATTATTCTCTATGGTGACTGAGGAGAGGAGGAGAAAAGGTAAAGAGTTTGGGCTGCAGATTAAATATCTAGGGGAAACGTTTGAACTGCAAGAACAGTTGGGGGTGGAACAAGTTAGTAAGGTGGGCTGCAGCATCCTCGTGACTGGAAGTCTTGGGGCTGTTGCTGGCTGCCAGGCTGCTTCATGGAGGTGGTAGTGCAGCCTCTGCTCAAAAAACCATCACTGAACGTTGACTCCCTGGCCAGCTATCGGCCAGTCTCTAACCTTCCCTTTTTTAGGGAAGGTTATTGAGCGGGTAATGGCCTGGCAGCTTCAGGGGCATCTGGACCGGATCAGTTTCCTAGATCCTTCCCAGTATGGCTTTCATCTGGGTTATGGCACTGAGACTGCACTTGTGGCTCTGGTCGATGACCTCTACCATGAGCTGGACCAATCGACCCTGTTGATCTTATTAGATCTCTCGGCTCCATTTGATACATTGACCAGGAGTTGTTGGTGATTTGTTTGTGGGACCAAGCCGGGGTGTGCGAGGTGCCGTTCCTTCCTGGCCGGGAGAACTCAGCGGGTGGTGCTGGGTGATTGTTCATCTTCTCACTGGGACCTCACGTGTGGAGTCCCGCAAGGTTCTATCTTATCCCCTCTCTTGTTCAATGTGTACATGCAGCCTTTGGGTGAGGTCATCAGAGGGTTCGGTGTGCGGTGTCCTCAATATGCTGACAACACCCAACTGTACCTCTCTTTTTCAGTCGACCCAGGCCCGGCAGTCTCGGTGCTTACCTGGTGTCTGACAGCTGTGGGGGACTGGATGAGGGTGAGCTGCCTGAATCTGAATCCCGACAAGACGGAGGTGATGTTGGTGGGAGGAGCCGAGGGAGTGGTGGCACCCATCATCGATGGGGTCCGTCCTCCATTGGTGCCTCAGGTTCGTAGTCTGGGGTGCTCCTGGACTCGCAGCTCCACCTGGATGTCCAGGTGGCAGCTGTGGTGAAGAGTTCATTTCACCAATTACATCTGGTGCGACGGCTTAGGCCTTATGTCTCAGACTCAGACCTTGCCACCATCATCCATGCTTTTATCAAGACTAGATTACTGCAACACGCTCTACGTGGGGCTACCCTTGGTGACGGTTCGGAGACTGCAGCTGGTGCAGAATGCGGCGGCCCGTCTTACAGTGACGGGTTGCTGCGAGCACATTATGCCAGTGCTCCGTTCTCTGCACTGGCTGCCTATAGTCTTCCAGGTCCGATTCAAGGTGTTGGCTTTGACCTATAAAGCCCTAAACGGCCTGGGACCCGCCTACCTGCAGGATCGTCTCACCCTTCGGGTTCTGAATCGGCCCCTGCAGTCGGCTGGGGGCACCCTCCTCGAGGTCCCCCGGGTATCCCAGGTGGCAACGATGAGACGGGTGTTCTCGGTGGCCGCACCGTGGTTGTGGAACTCCCTCCCGACTGAGGTCCACCTGTCCCCAGACTTCCCCTCTTTCCAAAGACAATGTAAGACCTGGCTGTTCTGCCAGGCCTTTGGTGAGGAAGACGGGTGATGGGTGGAGGGCTGAGTATGGTGGGTGCGATGTTTTTAAGCTCTGCTTCGGGTTTTATTGTTGGTATTAGTGTTTTTACATGTATTATATCGTTTTAAGATGTTGCGAGCCACCCTAAGCTGCTGTGGCAGGAGGGGGCGGCAAAGAAATCTAATAAATGAAATGAATGAAGTCTACATATCAATATCTGTCAGGGATGGCTTAGATAAAAGCAGTTTAGAAAGTTGAATGAATGAATGAATGATAGTTTATTTGTTTGGCCATTTGGCCATTACAAAATCCAAACCACATTTTACAGTAACACACCAAATAACCCTTCAAGCCAAAGTTACCATGTAATCCTTTTAGCTCTTTAGCTTTTATATTAAAACATAACACAACAGCACTCAATGCCAACCTCCCACACATATCAATAACCCCCTGAGATCTTTTACCACACGCTCCTCTCAGGCCCAGCCTGATGAGCGACTAATAATTGATCTCATGTTTATAACCCTCCATGCAAACACAAGACACATGAAAAAATATTAATACCGTCACTCTGCGCCTTGCCCTTCCCGGGGCTTATGCTGGCACACTTGACTCCTGCGATACACCATCTGGCATCACCTTTACTGACAGGAGGATACTTAACTAGGATAAGTGGGCACATAGTCCACTGGGGCGCCTTGCCCTTCCCGGGGCTTGTGTCTGCACACTTGACCCCTGCAACTGCCATAACCTATTACCGCAGCCGTAAACCCATTTTGTACAAAACTAATACTAGTAACCCCTTTTGATTGTAAGCGGAGTACTGGGGGCCAATTCAGCTTCCCTAAGGACCACTTGTACTCCCTGTCTACCTTCCTACAGATTGGCTGTTTACTGTTAGCGCCAGCATCAACCACCCCTATCTCTTAACCCGGGATATAGGTAACCCCCGGATACTACTCGGTAGCTTGTATGGGTAATTGACAGTTTAACCTTTCTCTCCATCAACCACCTCCTTAAAGGACTTCCCCTAAGTAGCTAAGCTACTAGGTCCCTACTAGACCTTTCCCTATCTAATTTTCTCTTCATCCAATACACCTTCATCAAAAATTTTGCCACGTTCCAGGAGATCCTAGTATCCTTATCGCATAAGAGGGCAGTCTCTGTGATTCGGGCAGTAATACTAATCAGCGGTAATATATACCGCTTTCTCCACTGCTGGTACTTTGGGCATTCCAGTAAAATATGCCCCAGTGATTCCAGTCTACCCATGCAACAAAACTGGCAGAATCTCTCCTCCCATATTGTACCTGTAAGTCTGCCCTCCGTGACAGCGGACGGGAAGCTATTAAGTCTAGCCAGGGTAAACGGGACTCTGTCTCGCATATTCAGCTCTGCCAAATATTTTGGGCCCTCGGCCGGAATCATTCAATCTCTATACTGCTGCCCCACCTTTTGGTCCGCAAGTAACTCATGCTCCCTCTGCAAATCCTGATCCCAGATTCTGGTCCTAACCTCACTCCATGCCCTTCCAAAGGGTAACCCCATGAGGTGGGATGATGACAATCCCAACAGCCTAAGTTCATGCTGCACCCACTGAGACCACTTGCCGGATGCAAATGGAGCGATATGACTCGCTATTGACCCAGAAGGGACCAGATTTAATCGCAACCAATATTTCAAAATTGCTGCCTTAGCCTGGGAAGCCATGCATTTCACTTCCGCCTCTGCCCTTAATAAGACCGCGGGCGTTGCCCTTGGCACCTGGAGAAACAATCTCAACAGTCTGTTTTGTTCTTTCTCCAACTTTGCTATCCGACCTACTCCCCAGACTTGCACACCATAAAGCAGCTGTGGTACCATTTTTGCTTGCGCCAAACGCAGGGCAGGTTTGAACAGTCTCCCTCCTTTAGACCAGTAGTAATTAATAATACCCTGCCCTGTGGCCTTAAGTTGCTGCATAGCCTTTTTACAGTGGACCTCCCAAGTGGGGTATTTAGCAAAAATCACCCCAAGGTATTTATACTGAGAAACCTGCTCTATCTCCACTCCGTCCAGATACCATCTATGTTGTTTTCGCTTTTTGCTAACCACCAAAACCTTGTTTTTTGTATAGTTTATCCTCAGCAGTTCTTTTGAGCAAAATTGTCCAAAGGCCGTCATCAATCTCCTGAGACCGATTGGAGAGGCAGCAATTAAAGCTGTATCGTCTGCATATAACAGATACGGTAACACCTGTCCCCCTATCTCTACTGGGTGAAACTTTGGGTCTCTGAGGAAGTCCCCCACGCATTTAGATATAGTGTAAATAATATGGGGGCCAGCAGGCAACCCTGTCTTACCCCCCCATTCCATCTTTACAGGACCTGAAACATTCCCAGCCTCATCTATTCTGACCCTCAGTGTATTATTGGTGTGTAGTGCTCGTATTAACCACAACAACCTAGGATCGATTCCATATTTAATCAGTTTAGGCCACAGTATCCCCCTGCTGACTGAATCAAAGGCCATTTTGAGGTCAATGAAACAAATATATAAACTCCCCTTCGGCCTTGAGACCACATATTTATTAATCAGTTGATCGACCACAAACACTTGATCAATTGTGGACATTCCGAAATCCCGCCTGTTCTCTTCCTATCAGGTCATTTTGTTCCACCCATTGATTCAGACGCTTTAACAAATATCTTGCGTATAATTTCCCTATAACACTCAAAAGACTTATAGGCCTGAAATTTGCCGGATCATCCACTGGGCCTTTTTTATGGATTGGCACGATAATACTTTCCAGCCATTACTTAGGGATTTCGCCTGTATCGTTTATGGAGGTAGAGAGTAATGCCAACACCTGGCTCCACCATTCCACATTCCCCAGCAGTAACTCCACCGGCACCAAATCCGAGCCAGGCGCTTTATTCTTTTTAAGCAGCTTAATCATTTCTCTGACTTCCTTTGGCGAGACTGGATCCCACCTAGGGAGGGACGCGATAGAATCCTTCAGGGGGTACTCCATTTCCAACCTAGGTTTGGAAAAAATAGAGGCATAGAAGTGTTCCCATCTCTGGACTGGGACTTTAGCCTGTACTATCTTTTTCTGTCCGCCCCAACCAACCTTTATTTTATCCCAAAATTTAGAGGAATCCCTGGCTTCCGCGGCCCTAAATAGATCCTCCCATCCCTCCAAAAAGGTACAGGATCTTCTTTTTAAGGAGGTTCTTATAAGACCCCTAGCCTTTATATATATTTCCCTCTCCACTGGGGCCAAACCCCTCCCTCTTAAGCATCAGAAGGCCAGGTACAGACGTTTCCTTGCTTCCCTACACTCTCCATCAAACCACCCCTCCTGCCTTCTACCTCTTCCCTTATTTCCAATCAAACAGCCTATTATAGGCCGTAGTTGTTCCAGGACAGAGTCAACCAGACAACTAATGCTTTCACCCTCCTCAATAACTTTCCGATAGATCTCCTCAGCGGGGTGGCCCCCAATTACCCCTTCAGCCTCCAGAAGGACCCGAGGGGACCATTTAATCCTTTTCCATCCCCCCCCCCAACTCTATCTCTAATTTTACCTTGAGGGTCCTTTATAACTTCCTGTTCCGGAACTACCTCGTCATCACTGGGAGATGGTCCGTTATAGGGCAGGCTATAACCGCAAAATCCACAACCCTGTTGTACAGGGGTCCTGATGCCAAAATGTAGTCAATTGTACTTTCTCCCAAATGGGAGAAGAAAGTAAATTCCCCTTCTTTGTCCCCCGGGAATCTACCATTCAGAACAACCAACTCAGATGCCTCCACCAAACCCTCCAGCTTTAACCCTGAAGCATTAGTATAAGTATCCTTTGTTATTCGCCCTGGGGGCCAGTATAACAACCCTCCCCCTCACTATCCTCCTCCCTCCCGTCTGGCGGGCCCCAACGCGCATTAAAGTCCCCTGCCAGCAGAAAATCATCATCCGGGAAGCGCTCCCCCAGCTCTTTAATCCTTTCTTCCAAATCTTCCCATATCCTATCCTCATCATACCGTGAGTTCTTTGGCGGGATATATACATTAGTAATAATAACTGCTCTCCCCATTCCACTTGTATTAGATCTTACTGAAAAATAATTCGGATGGGATCCCTCCAACGTCATCATGATGGCCTGCAGACCATTCGCTACTAGAGTTACCAGCACTCCACTAGGTCTTCCTCTCTGACCCTGCAGGAGTACTCTAGCATGTACACAATATGCTTCAAACCCTTCCACCTCGAAATCCTCCAACATCCAGTCTCTTGGAGGCAGACCCAATCATATGCTTTCAATTGAGAAAAAAAAATCTGGGATTCCCCCTTTATTTCTCCAGCCGGCAATATTCCATAACTGAAGTGACCAGTCCTTTGCATGATATAATTGTCAGGATTGTGTCAGAACCCCACCGTGCCCCCCTGGATTTTCCAACTCCCTTCCGGGAGTGGAAACTACCCCAACTCTTTCGGGGCCCTCCCCCCCATTTCCCATCTTTTCCTCTTCCCATTCTGTACCTCTTTTTTCCCCCCTAAGCCCCATACGACCTTGCGCCTCCAACTGCTGTTGAATACTTCTAAATGACCCCTGCAATTCCATTAGACACCCCAAAATCTGCTGCTCTATCTCCCTGCCCGGCAGTCCCGCATAGGATTCTGCCTCTCTACTTTTACTTATAATTTCCTGCCCTCTCTCCTTCACCTCAACTCCCCCTTCTACTATACTATTTCTTCTAATCGCTCCCTCCTGTTCCTTCTGTTGTTTTGTACCTACTACTGCCTCCCCTATAGCTAAATGGACCATCAAGGTATTATCTAGCCCCTGACTACCCAAGACCAGGGCCTTCTCCCCCTCAGTGGGAGCCTACTGAGTCCCACCTCATCCCTTCTGCCGATGGCAAGGAGTCAACCTCCTGCCCCACCCTCTGGCCATTTTCCTGCTCCTGGGACCAACTATTAACTCCCTCACTATTTGAACTCAACCCAAATATTTTTGAGACATACACCATGGTTGGATATATTCCATACCCTTCCAACAATCGTTTCCCTAGCATAATTTTGCCCGGAGTATACTCATTATCAAATTGGATAACCAAACGCAAGGCAGGATCTGTCTGAGGGAGAAAAAAGAAACCCACTATCTCAGAAAGCCTGAGCCTACAATGGAACAAAGTTTCCAAATTCCGTTTGATTGCAGCTTTAGTTGCCCATAAGGGCATGCCCTCCCCGCGGAGATGGGAAAATCTTTAAACAAATCCTTTTTAACTCCTCCATCATCCTTTGTGGACTCTTCCCTTCCCCCACACACCACCCATTTTCCCCACTTTGCTTTAGATCCTGAGGGGGTTGCTCAGTCTGCCCACCCCAAGAGACCTGTGGGTCCTGCCCTCCCATTAGCCCCCTGGGTGATAGCAGTTTGGGAGGGGAAAGGGCGAATAAAGCGCAGATATTTTCTTAACCTCCCTCACCAATTCCTTTATATTAACATGCATGCCCTCAACTGAAGCTTTAACATCTGTAATTCCTTTAAATAGGTTGTCTGCTAATTTACTCATCAAAATACAATGGTCAGCTAGCAATTTACCCAAATTATGGGAGGATAATGAGTCCCCCTGAGAGACCGCTGAAGAATTCAGCGTACATTCATGGGGTAACGGGGACTGCATAGGGGACTCATCAGATTCACCCAACACCTCAAACCTATTTGCCGTAGGGATAGTGCAGATCTCCCTTGGGGACTGTTCTGCTCTATTAAGCTTAGTGAACCCTAGGTCATATAACCTCAGTTGTTTTAATGAGGGAGACTTTCCTTCCAGAGAAGTCTCCAACTGCCGACCCCTTTTTTTGTAACAATTTGCTCAGGTGGAGATGAAGAGGCTGCCATCCCCCCCTAGATCTTGTTTCCCCTCTTAAATTTTCTGGGTAAATATCCAAAAGCCTCCAACCAAGGAGCAGATAATTCAATAGTCCTTACAATCCGGCGCCTCCGGCCCTTGCCTTAGGCCGCGCGCAGCCCTTAGACGCGCTGCTCCGCGGCGCGCGCCCGCGGCACAGCAACAGGTCTCAGTTCTTTTTGTAAGGGCCGCGCGCCTAGCTGACTTCTCCCAGCCAATCCTTAGCTCTCCAGGCGGGGCCAAGCAGTCAATTACTTTGCCTCCACTCAGGCTCACGCCGCTTCTCTCGCCGACACAACACCAGGGCAGTAATCTCCCACCAAGATAGATAGGAAAGTCTCCGGGCTCCTGCCCCCGTTCACTGCTCACCCCTCTAGTTCCTCCTCCAGTTTAGAAAGTTATTGGTGATAGATACTGCCCCTGCCGACATTCTGTGAATTACTGAACTCCATCACTGTGAGGGGCCAGGGCATGGGCAGACTTGGGGATCAGATAAGGAGTGGGGAGTCAGGGCAGGGGTCCAGGATTCAGAGCAAGGCAGAAGGATCAGAGCCAGACAAAAAGAAAGACGGGGCTGGGAACACAGAACAAGAGGCAGAGGGGCCAGTGCAGAGATCAGGCAGCGAAGCACTCAGAGAAGAAGGGGAAAAGGTCAGATCTACCCAACTTCCTATTGCTAACAGCAAGATTTAATATATAAGCTGGCAGTGGCAGCCAACCAACCAAGAAGCTGGGAGGCAGAGCAAGAAGTGGGATAGACAGAGGAAGGGGTGTGGCTAAGCCAGGGCAGGGAGGCCTTTTGGCAGGGGGGGGGGGGGGGGACACACGACAACACGGGACAGGACTTGGCCTGAAGCAGTGGTGGTGCGGGCCCAGATACTGCTCCGGGAACCGTGGAATTCGCTGGTGCGAATGGCACATAGTACTCTGCAGGATGAGGCTAATCTCCCCCAGTGGGTTTCAGCCTCTTAGTTAGGTTACAAGCTGCCAAAAGAAGCCTCTTTCCCCGCTCACCCATCAGCGACCCAGCCCGCTCTGCTGCTTTACGCACCTTCCCTGAAGACGCTGACATTCAAGAGCCCTGAGCCGGGGCAGTTTCCTGCTGGTGTGCAGAATCCAGCATTTTCAGGGTTAAAGGAAACGTTGGCAAAGATCCTTGCAGGCGGCACAAAGCGGTAGGCTGGGATTCCAGCCACACTCACAAAGCTGTCAAACATCAGATACAGAGACCTAGGGAGGAGACAAGGGAGAGAAAAAAAAATGTGGATCCTTAGGCACAAGCACTTATTAATGGCCCTTAAAGTGCCCCCCTATATACTCATTTGGATATTCATCCAGCTACAAACTGCATCTATAGCTGCAAGGACCTGGGCGTGACTCAGCATAATTGAGGCCCTAAAAGCTCAGTGGCTGGCGCCTTCACACCCCTGCGGTGCTTCCTCCGTGCCCCCAACCCTCTGTGAGGATTAAAGGTTGCGTTAACTTATAGGTAAAGCTCCGAGTGCCATGGTGGGGGTGGGGGAGCACTATATAAAAATAAAGATTATTATTATAGGAGGCCAGCCAGTAGCCAAAGGAAGCTAAGTGGATCATCTGTCTCGCTTCCTGGTTCCTGTTCCATGTCTCCATGCTCCCTTGGACCGGCTGGTACTTCTAGCCCTCGCCTCACCCCGTACTTGGTCCTTCTGATCTTGCGTCTGTCTGTCCTGACCTGAATCTGCGTTGTCCACCCCGATCTGCATTTGCCCAGTTTGTCTATCTGTCCTTGTAATGGAATTTAAAGGGGGTTTCTGCTGCTTCTTCCTACTTGAAATAGTTCCTGACGCGATTATAAATTCCAACCAGCTGTCCCTGTCCAAGAGAGACAACTATGACTACCCTAACCAGCTACCTTTACCCCGGGGAGACCCTTGCTGCAAATATACCAATCAACTGTTCCTATTCTAGGGAAGCAACTTCAATTATACCAACCAGCTATCTTTGTTCCAGGGAGAGGCCCGCTGCAATGTAGTTTAACAAAAGAGGGAGAGAGAGAGAGGGAGAGAGCAGGTCCCTTTTAAATCCTTCGGGATCTCGTGGAAATACTTTTAGTTTGAGAGGGGGAGAATTACTCGTTTCTGCTTCAGTAATGAGTCTTTTATTCACTCAAACAGGCATTTATTCAATAGTATCAGAACAACTAAAACACCAATTACCAAAGAAACACTTGCATCTAACATCCTGCTTTCATCCTACTCTGGCCTACTCAAAGACACATACAAGACATATATGCTTACGTGATCAGAGGAAAGACGATCTTGGTCCCAGGGGAAGGCGGGAGAGGGCCCAATGATGCTGTTGGAAAATTCCCTTAAATAAAGGAATTCTCGAGAGGGCCTCCACCCACCTCAGTGGCCCTCTTAATAAGAGTTAGCACTGATTACCGTGAAGGCAAGGAGCTGGTCCAGAGCTGAGCCTTATATGCTGTGGCTGTCTTATGATTATTTAGAGTGCGGGGTTGTTAGCATTAAACTTGTGGCGTGCTCTCATTGGCTGCCCCGAATCTGGGGTACCTTTTGCTTACTCATGATGCGAGGTTTATTCTGACCAATAAACCCAGGCCCCCCTCCTCTCCCTCCGGAGATAGAGGGGTCCCAGCTTCCCGGCCTTCACTCAGTATGCATATCCTTTTGAGAGTCATAATATTTGTTTGATAACAACCATACTCTTGTTTGCCCAGCTTGGCCTCTGCTAACAGCTCCGGCCTTCTACAATAGTTCTTCCATGTTCTTCTGTAAATTATCAACATAGGTTGTTTGGGGAACAAGAGGTCCTTCCCATGTTTACAGCATCATTTGTTCTCTCTCCCAAACCAACTCCTATTACCAATACTAATTACTTTACTCATATTTCTGTTCTTCTCATTAACTGCATCACATACATATGTAATAATATCTTGCCTAATTTCTATCTTTCTATATAATTCTAAATAGCAATCTTACTAATACATAAGGTTACATTCCAAATATTATTACTCTAATGTGTGTTCTTTGGTTACATTTTAACACAGTGATGGGTACAATTGTATCCTGTGTGTATAGCTGTTACATTTGTGTCAAGGAAGCACCTTTTTGGGTTCAGTTACACAGAGTTATTTACAACAATCCTTATGTATACTCCAGCAGTTTGTCAGCAAGGCAAGTTTGGCTTGGTTACAATTTAACACAGAGTGGCCTTCTTGAATCAAACAGAAGCATGTCCTGATTCAGCACATTGAATCAGTGGGAAATTAATATCTTAGTTTGGCCCAAAAATCATGTCAATTTGTTACATCCTGATCTGCATCTCTTTTCAGTCTATCCCTCCTGATCTGGGTCCGTCCATTCCCGTGGTCCGTGAGTTTGTTCCTGGATCCCCTTGGGCCTGACCCTACACCAACTCTTCCTGGACCCTGATCCTGCACTGACTCACCTGGACCCGAGACCCAATCCTGTATCTACTCTCCATGCCCCAGCCCAGGGGGACCTGACAACAGCGTAGTGAAGTCAATGGAAGGTTTTCAGAAAAGAATGTCTTTCCACTAGCTTCATCGGAAAGGCCAGTTATGCCTTTTTAAGGCATAGGATACAGCATGGGCACTACACATTCGTAAGGTGGCTTTCTCCCTTATCTTCTGTCAGGATCGCTAAAGTCAGCTGGGGGGGGGGCTGTTGCACCAGATCTGTACACCAAGAGCGTGTAGGGAAGCGTGGAACTCCCTTCCCTTGGAGGTCTGCCCGAGTGTGAGCGTTTTCTGGAAAGTAATGCAAGGCCTATTTATTTGGCAGGTGGGGACAGGTTCTGGGGAGCTGTTTTTACAGTTTGCATTTTTATGAGTGTTACTTTCTGTATCTCTCTCTCTAGAGATATTATAACGGAGAATATATTTTCTCTTTCAGGAAGGGGAGGGGGCTAGAAATTGAAAATAAGTAAATAAATGGGCCTTTCAAGTCAATGCTTGGGCCTTTCAAAATGGTCCCTTCAGAGCACGGGTGTCTGAGCTTGTCCTTTGGAAAGGACTTCACAAACCCAGCATCATCCTTCCAGTCATAGGGTTTTTAATCACAGCTGGCTGTGTTACATGTATCCAGTGTCAATGTCGCAACCATAGGAGAGATACTGAAAAGAACGGAGGGTGTGTGTGTGAGTGAGTGAGTGAGTGAGAGAGAGTGAGTGAGAGAGTGAGTGAGAGAGTGAGTGAGAGAGAGAGAGAGAGGTGGGCAAGTTGCGGTTCAGGAGCTTTACGAGGCTCCCGGGCAGTTCTAGTGAAGCTCTGTACCAAGCCCACTCCCCGGCCTTACAGGTACTGTATCTTAGTTAACTGCCCCCTCCCCACCCCCCCCGCAAGTCTCAGCAGCAGAATCCCAGCTGCTCCTCGAAATCCCAGCAGCCAGGTCCAGACAACACCGGCTCCATCAGCCAATCACAAAGCAGGAGAGTTCCAGCCCGGGAGATGTTTTGAAGGAGCACACATGTGTCTTGTGGCTCTCGGCCATAAGAAGATTTTGATACTGGGCTTTTGAGTTTGGGAAATTTGCTTCCTATTCTAGGGGACCTGACAGCACCAAAGAAAAAATATCAAGCTTTTGTATGTCTCATGGCAGGAGGTATTGCTGTGTGAGACAGACTAATATTGGGAGGAACATCACAGAATGACGCATTATGGGATGTCTCTGGCTAACTAGGAAACGCACGAGGATCTTGCAAAGGGAAAGGCGTTTTGAAAATTATGCATATTCAAAATGAGCTTCTGTGACAAGTCCCTGCACAACCTGAGTTGTGAGGTAATTTAGCGTACGCGTTAGGGTTTAACTCAACTTTCATTTGATCTTTCTTTTAAAAATAGATGGAGACAAAAGGATCTCAGATGAGATGTTTTATTGGCACAACTTCTGTTGGCGACAGCATGCAAGCTTTCAGCCCACACAACAGCCTGAAAGGAACACCCCTGTGTGACTCCAAAAGCCTGCACGTGCTTTCCAGCAGACGTTGTTCTGTTTCCCTCTCTTACATTTTGGGCCAACCCAGCAACCACACACTCTCTCTCTAGACTGCAATTTTAAAAAATAGTTCCTCTTTAACTAGAAGCTGCTTGGGTTTTAGGGTAAATTCCTCCTGTTGGTGTCAACAAATAAGAAATCTAGGTAGTTAAGCAAAAGATACCACATAGTAGAATGTAAAGGAGAATACTGAGAGTTTGAAATGCACATATTGGAATTCAAAAGGAGCGCTTCCTTTTCTTACCTGCAGAAATCAGAAGAAAAGACGTAAATTATTTCATTTCTGCTTATCAACGGGTGAAAAGTTGACCCATCGGTTCCATTTATCATATTACACATGTCTGACGTCCACCAATTTAGTGCCCTGAAGTAAGATGAAGAACAGAGAGGATGGGAAAAGGTTCAAGAGTTACTGAGAAGTAGTAAATTAATATTTTGTGATCAATCTGGGAAGGAAGACAGGCTTGTCTGCCCCAGAAGAAACAGTTCTTTTCATGATGAGCTAGCTGCTTCAGAGTTAAATTTTCCACAAGACAAGGCACTGTTGTTTTTTATGTCGATGTGGCTAGTGGAGATTATGCAGGGTCAGCAATATATTGTTGATTTTTGACAAGCTAAAAAAACTCACCTGTGCCTATAGGGCTGTGACTTTACCTGAGCCCAATGAAACCTTTTCTAGTAATCATATAAAGAGCAATAGACAACACTTTTTCCAGTAGCTGTGGTAGCAGAGCCTTGAAAAAGCAATTGGTAGGTCCAAGGTTCAAATCCTGCAATGTGGGTTTTCTTTCGTTTTTAAGATTGTCTTTCAAAATAACATCAACAAAATTCAGCCTTGGCTCAACGTAGGTCTATGAGAGAATCCACAAGGGAGGAAAATATCTACAGTGTGGGAAAAGCATTACTGTCAGAGGGAGGGCAGGGCAGCATGTATAGTACAGCTCAGCTGCCAGAGAGGGCAGGGGGCCAAGCTGCTAGGGATAATGCTATGAACTAAAGCAAAGACAAGGGTTCACGTCTGGCTTATGAGAGAGGCTGTTTTACAAAGGAGTGATAGATTCCTTTTTAAAAGAAAAGTTTTAGGCTTTTCTCAGACAACCCTCCAAGTTAGGCTGGCATCAATTTGCATAACACATGCAAACGGCATCCCACATTGTCCCCCATTTGGAGCGTCGCTGTCCCTCATTTAACAGTCCAGAGCTACGATAGTAGGGAACATACAATCCAGATTTCATGTGGGTTAGGTATTTCTACTGGGCCAAGAGAGCTCATTCTACATCCAAGGCCTACAACGGTACCAATCCTGGACGAGGCCCCCCCACCCCGTCCCCCTTTATGAGAGTATGAAAGTTCTGCCATTTTGGCTGAGGCACTGAGGACTGAACCAGAGACCTCCAGAGCTAAAAGTCTCAAAAGCTTGAGCTAAAGAAACAGCTTCTGCCACTGGGCCCCACAAACCACACATACACTCTTGCGGACTCGGCATCAAAGGTGCTGGTGACTGTTGTCTAGGTGAAAGCTTAAAATGTATGCTTGTATCATGGGCTCTTCATTTCTTTTGTGGGGACTGAAGGGGGGATATGGGAACAACCTCCAGGAGGGGGGCATGGGCTATGGGGAGACTGAATGGGAAGAGGGAGTGAGAGAAGGAGGAGTGGATGAGGTTTTGTTATTTGTGTTGTAGGGACTCCCTTGGATGAGAAGCAAGGGAGTGGATGGAGAGAGGAAAGATGTGGTCAATCGTGTCTTATCACTTAGTTTATTGTATTGTGAGTAGAGAGGGGGCCGTGGGTTGGCTGTACTGTGGGGTTCATTGTGACCTATTTGTATTTATTTTTTACACCTTTTTGCAGGCTGTCTTGAGCCTTTTGAAAAAGGGTGAGGGGGCAAATTCAAATAATAATAACCTTCACCTCCAACATGTTACGCCATCGCCTAACAAACGTTTAGAAAATACCAACTATCCAGAAAAATATAGCAGAATATACAATATACCTGAAAACAGGACCCGACCCCATCGAATTCTAAGCGGGAAATATTTCATCTTTTGGGAGAGTGCAGAGTTGCCTGCTAGAAAACTATCCTCGCAGCACAAGCACTAAAGCAAGCACACACTACATTGTCCCTCCTGGCTTTTCCGCAAACTTAATAAGACTGGGTAGAAAATTATAGCACTGACCTCTCATAATACTGTTAAACGCTTGTGGCTCTGTGTGGCAGATTTTTGCCAATGGCATAGACTAGGGGTGGCCAACAGGTAGATCATGATCCACTGGTTGATCTAGTCTCCAGTAGATCATGGAGCAGAGAAGGGAACTAGCCTCTCAGAGATCGCCTCTCTGGAGAAGAGCGGGAAGAGCATGCCCCCCCGGCAGGGAGAATGAGCTAGGAGAGTGCCTTCAGCATCTCTAAAGGGGAGGGCTCCTCTCCACTCCTGAGACCAGCTGCTGAGGTGCTCAAGAACCTGGGGGCAGCATGAGGGGTTCTGGCCTGGTGCGCTGGAGCTGGCAGAATTATTATTATTATTATTATTACTTATTTATATAGCGCCACCAGTGTACCCGGCACTGTACAATCAATAGTTATAGACAGGTCCCTGCCCCAAGGGGCTTACAATCTAAGCGAGACAAGGGAGGGGGAGACGAGGGAGAGGTGAATGTCAGGAGAGACAAGGATACATCCATGAGGTTGAGAAGTTGCCGGTGTACATGCTTCACTTAGTTAAGGAACTGACTTAGTTAGTAACAATTACAGGGAAGAGATTCTGAGTGAGAGGGGAGGAGGATGCAATTTCACTCATGACGGGCCAGGGAAAGTCTGACAGGAAGAGGTAGGTTTTCAGGAGGGATTTGAACATTGGGAGGGAGGGAGCAGAACGAATGTATCCAGGGAAGGAAATCACCCAAGGTCGACACTTGGACAGAGTAAGTCTGGCCACCCCCAGCTTAGAAACGCGATGTTTCTTTAAAACCAGTCTGGAGCTTACAAAGAAATCCGACTCGGGCTGGGTTTTGTTGCTGCATGCCTCAGCTTCTCAGTAACATATTGTGCTGGGATACAGAACCGGAAAGAATCACAAGCAGAAGCCAAACAGGTTAACCAGGCAAACCAAACTGGAGAACAGCAAAGGGATCAAAAGCCCAAAGAAAGTTGAGGGGTTTTTTCAGACAGAATGGGCTGAGGACAACTGACAGCTCCTTGTTAAATTGCCCTTTCACGGTGTGAATAACTTTGCAAGCTATATTTCTGCAAAACGTTACTTGCTCTGGTTCAGACTACGTTTGGGTGGGGGAGCTCATGCTAGAGACAATCCAAGTCACAGTGCCTGACTGGAGTGTGTAGAAGGGGAGGAAGAACTTTTGTCTATTCAGAGTACTTTATGGCCCCCGCTATATCTGGGCACCACAGGTTTGGCCCTCAGGCGGTGTCACAGCCTGACTGATATTCAATCCTTGTTGTTGTCTGGAGCCACAGAACTGTAGTGAACGTGGGGCCACATAAGCACAATGTTGGGAACCCCTGGGATACAGCCTTCATCCCAGGAGCAACAGAGCTTGCAGCCATAGCTGTACACCTCCAAGAAGGCACAACATGTTTGGACAGGGCCAAGCCCTTGTTCTGAACCAGTCTGAAGCCAGCAGAGGAGGGAATGAGTTCTGAACCACCCTTTAATACAGTACAGTAATTTTGTTCCTTCAAATGCGGGTGTGCTGAGGGCTTCTAGAAAGACCAGGATGCCTTGCATGCTGGAGGACCTACGTCCTGACTTCAGAGACCCTAACTCCACCATCCCCAACACTTCCCCGCTGCTCTCTGGGGTTCCCTGGCACTGTCCCTCCACCCCCTCATTCCCTGTATTCCCTCACAACCTCCTGCCCATCCCTCCTCTCATTGGTGGTGCTGCCACCTTTGCTACCCCTCTTCATCTGCTCGCCTGTAAAACTTGCCAGCTGGGCAGCAACAGAAGAAACAGTAGTAGCTCCACCCACTTCCAGTAACAGAAATTCGGATTGGTGCCTCTAGCCAAGGCACCCCTCCTCTCAGAATGTTCTGTTGCTAGAAACGCCATTTTGGACCTGCTCGTCTTCTTCACATCAGCCAGCTGGAGCTGTGGGGTATGAAGCAGGGGGGTTTGTAGTTTCGTATCGGAAAGGGGGAGTCGCCCCCAGCCACACGAACAAAATCCAGACGGAGGAGGAACTCCCCCTTTCTCCACACATCCCAGTAATGCCAGTGTCGCCAGGGGTATTCCAGTTCAGGAAAGCAAATGCTTGCTTCAAGAGGACTGTGCAAATGGAAGTGACAAGGGAAAGACTTCCACTAAATGCTGTTTGCATTTGCCAGCGATCAGAAGTGTGGAGACAGGGCAATCCATCAGAGTCGCCCTGTAACTAAGCTAAACACATGCACCCGTGACTTCTCAGCTTGGTGAATGCATCCCTGTCTCTGCCTAGGCTCTCCTCTCCCTTGTCTCTCCCTCTCTCTCGCATCCTACTTTGTAAGCCCCTTGGGGCAGGGACCTGCCTCTAATTCATGATTGCTAAGTGCCAAGCACATTGCTGGTGCTTCCAGTAGCTTCCTGGAAACAATTTAAGGTGCTGGGTTTGTCCTATAAATTCTTAAATGGCCTGGGACCCGCAAATCTGAAAGACTGGCTCCACCCCTATGCTCCATCCTGGCCCCCTAAGGTCAGCTGAGAGAGCAAGGGCACAGCTATAATAAGAACAGGCAGAGGAGCTGCACCAGGGCCCATGAGCTTGGGGCACCCACGCTCCCTGGTGCCATTGTATCCCCTGCCACTGGAAGAAGGCGTGCCCTTCTCCCCATTCAATCCGACCTAGCTACTCCTCTGTCTGAGCGCGCTCTCCTGTAGATACCACCTTTGTGCCATGTTCCTATGGCAATGGTGTGTAGAGAGGCAGTCTCGGTGGCTGCTGCATAGTTATGGACTTCTTTTCCCTTGGAGGTTCGTCTGAGCTCACCTGGAGTGCACGGCAGCACACACAAACCTGCCACTCAGGCGGGTCCATCTACAAACGGTCTATGTTGCAACCCACGCAGAGCCCACTGAGAGCCAGTGTGGTGTAGCAAATAAGGTGCTGGCCTTGGACCTGAGAGACCAGGGTTTGAAACTTACCCTAGCCAATGAATTCACTAGTCACAACCTCTCAGCCTCAGTTTCCCCATCTATAAAATGGGAATATGTCTTTCCCTGTGTTCCCCTCATCCTTGTCCATCTTACATTGTAAGTCCACAAAAATCTGTGACTGTAAAGCGCTGTGTATACCTAGGAGTGCTATAGAAATTAGTAGGATGGGCAGGATAGAAATTTAAATAAATATATACATAAAATAACGATCACCACCACCATAAACATCTTTAGTGACTGAAAGCTCCAGCAGCGAAGGGAAGACTGGAAATGCCACGCTGTTCTGTGAAAACAGCTTACTTTTTTCCTTTCCACGTCACAATCCTGGAAATGTTAAGGTAGTCCCTCTTCCCAGTGAGAACGACGTATTCCCCATCGGCGGTCCCGTTCATCTGGAAACAGAAGACAAGAGAGGAGTCACCAGCTCATCAGGGCTCCGAGCACGACGGTGTGGAACAAGGGGCCCAGCCCTGCCTGTTTCCCGGGTGTTGAAATCCTGCCAGACTGGCCGTTTTTCAGGGCGTAGCAGCTTGGCTCCCTGGAGGAGGCTGACTCAGTGCAGCAGCTGTGGCTCATTCAACACTTCTGTGAACGCAGAAGGAGGCAGGATGAGGAGCTGACAGACAGGTCCCAAGAGTAGGAAGCAGAGAGCTGTGCCCCCCAGTAGCTTTCAACCCCTGGCCTTTACAACCACTGGTTAGGCTCCACGCTGTGCGAGTATAGGAAAGGTCACATGCCATTGCTGGTATGCAAAGCACCATCTCATTACGCAGTGTCAGAGCGGCTGTAGGTGTCAAGAGGATTAAAATACCAGCAGCCTGTGTACACTAGCCATTCCGGGTGCTCACCTTGTAGGCAGAATGAAAGCTTGAGAGATGGAATATTGGAAGAAAAGCACCTAACACCTTTGCCTTCATATGGTTTCCTTGAAAGAACTGAAAGTGCAAGGAAGGCTTCATTTCTCCTAGGTCATGGCTTGATGCAGAGAAAGGAGGGACCTGCCTTTTGCTGGTTACTGTGCCCTGCCACCCCTGGGCAAGGTATACACCTATAGGATAGCTGAAACAGGTAGATTTTGTAACCAAAAGGTAATACCTTAAACTTTTCATAGCCTACCGAGTACTTGATCTGTACCTCAAGACTTGAGATGGGTACCAGACTACCCAAAATACTGGGCATTATCATTACTGAGTGCAGCAAGCCAGAGGGGCTACCGGCCCTTTAAGGGGGTTAGCGGCACGCCGGCATGGAAGTGGCACCAGCAGAGCTGCAGGCACAACACCGGAAGAAGGGCTATGCCGAATTAAAGCACCTGTGCTTGGGCGCGGCTGTAGCCAGCCCAGAGAGCCAAGCTTCAAGCAGTTCAGTTGTGAAAAACACCAGAGAAGGAGCTGGTTGAGAGCTCTTGTGGAGAAGGAACAGAGGCTTGCTGGCTCCCTGAACTCAAGGCAGAATAGCAGAGGGGGAGTTCGGCTCAGAGGTACTGCACCTGAGCGGGGAGAACTGCAGAGAGACTACTTTGTGGAGACATTGTGTTGAACATACGTAGTGCCGTATTGGGTCAGACCAGTGGCCCATCGAGCCCAGCATCCTGTCTCCGACAGTGAGCAATCTCAGTCGCTTGGAGGAAGTACCCAACAGGTCATTATTTGGCAATACATTGCCTGCTGTTCACTCCCAGCTCCTGACAGGAAGAGGTTACATTCCCAAAACCTACCTGACTAATAGCTGCTAATGGACCTGCAGAAACTTGTCCAACCCTTTCTTAAACCCAGTTATACTACTGGCCTTTGTGTTCAGTGAAAAAATACTCTTATTTTTAAAAAATCTGCTACCCGTTAGTTTCATGGGGTGTCCCCTAGTCCTATTTGAGAGGGTAAATAACAGTTCATGAATAATGTGTTCTGCACCACTCATGATTTTATAAACTTCTATCATATCCCCTCTCAGTCATCTCTTCTCCAGGTTGAAGAGAGAAGAATAAAGGACACTGTAGAAAGCTAATTCCCTTAATAAGAGTGACTCTTTGGGCCTAATCCTGTGAGGACTTATCCCAGGGCACCACCATCCTGTTACACCAGGTTACTGACTTTCCATCTCATCCTGACTTACTGTTTTAGTGACTTTCCAACATTGCAACATTAAAGGAAAATGGACAGGAAAAAAAGGTAAATTGATAAACAGTAAAATGGCACAAAATAGAATAATGGTAACTCTGTGATCGAAAACCGGTAACTCAGGCAACTTGTCCGGCACTAAACAGGTACCTGGTCCACCCCAAAAAATTTGGGTACCACAATTTGAACAGGATACCCATTTTGGGGTGTTTCCATTTCTGCTTTAGCCATGAGGGGACCCGGAACTTCAATCCTGAATCAATTGAAGTCAAAGGCAAATCTCGCACTGACTTTTATGGGGGAGGACTGTACTCTTTGAGTTGCAGCCAGATATGAAATGGAAGCCAGTTCAGTTTCTGAAGCAGCAATGTCTGCTCCTTCAGTGAAACATTAAGTAAATGGCAGCCAAAATTCTGCCTCAGTTGGAATTTCGAAGACATCTGAAAGCTTAAGTGCCACAAAGTGCCCTGCAGTGACACCATTTGTTGGAGAGAAAAGCCTGAACAACAGGAAGGAGACTGACATCTAAACTAGGGAAGAAGCCAGCAAGACAAAGGATGCATTCACACAAATCAAAACTGATTTAACAAAGCCAAATCAGTTTTTCCAGTTTTACTCATTCACTTCAGTGTCATTCACACTAGACTTCAAAATCTGAGATATTGTCAAGCCAAGAACAACCATAAAGTTCACAGTAGGAGAGGCAGCGTGAACTGCGAACTGGGAATGATTTGTCTACTGTGTTTGCGAACCAAACACCAAAAAGGTTCACATTACAAGTTACTTTGGTTTAGAAAGCAAAGGGGATTATCAGTATTCCAGGGTACATGCTTTGATTCCTACTCCTAAATACGGTCACTTTAGGAGTAAACGACACAAGGTGCAAGCAAGTTAAAGGCTTATTCATTCAACGTAAATGTTTAAGAGACTGTGTCCAAAGGGGGAAAAGGCTCTTGTCTTATTGCTGCTGTCTGGAAATTCAGGAATGGAGAGCTCAGTAGGATTTCTAAATTGTGAATTCACACAACATATCACAGGGGTACTCTCTCAGCTGAAGAGGCAGCAGTTAGTTACCTCAGCCACCTTTTCATTTCTCTCCCACAACCTACCATCATTAGCTTGGTGCCTGCCAGAGATATTTTAAACCGGACCAACAGTTTCACCTCTGACTTTCCATCACTCACATGGGATCAGTGCAAGGGCATCTCTGCATAATGATTCAATTTTAACACGTTCATTAAGGTGTTCAATGACCATGCAGATGGGCATAGGCAACTGGTAACCGTCAATAATGGGGGGCGGGGGGGCAGCTGACAAGGGGATCTATAGGGCTTTCGAAAATCTGGAGGGAAACGTGCTCCCCATGAGTCGCCTATGCTGGCAGCCAGGGGTGGGAGAATGGAGAACGTGCAACCGCTCAGCCCCCCCCATGCTGCACCCAGCACCCCGCCCCTCGCCATGACGGCCGACAACAACCTGGCCCAATAGGGCAGACTCTAGCCCAGGTTGTGATCCTGGCGGTGCTTGCACACACATGCAGGAGGGGTCTGAGTCTAAGCAGGCCACACGGGTTCGCTGTCACATTTGTTTTTACCCCATGGGTTTAAAACATGGGCTAGCTAGTGAAAGTACACCCCCATTGCAAGGATGTTGTTAATAAGTTACCTTATAGAACAAACCAAATTGTGAATCGACCTCCGGATGGATCTTATGATAGAGAGCGAGGAGTCTGTCTGTGTAGCCCCAGAGCAGTTCATGAACCGTGCGAGTTGTAAACAGTTCTTCGTGTAATACAATTAGGAGCACCTCTATGGGCAGAGAAATTGACTTGGACCGTTCCATCGCCATCTTGATATGGAAGAGGGAATCAAGGACAAAATAATACAATATTTAACAAACAAACAAAGCCCAGCAACACTGTTGCCATCATGTACTAGAAGGAAGTACATTATAAACCCTATTTCTAATGAGATAATGTTGATCAGGTAATTTCCTGGTAACTGGAATTATTGAGGCTTTTTCTATGCAGATCGGCTCTTTTAAGGACTATAACACCAGAATTTCAGTATCAAAGGGCTGCGGACTTTGAGATGTGTAAGTCAAGAGTTAATTATTTCCTCTTACAGGCAGCCCCTTCCCCAAAGGCATCATCTAACTGATGCAGAGAGAGCGTCTGCAGAGCAGAGCTGAGCGTAAGGAAAGTCCCCCCTGGCCATGCATGGTCCTACCTACAGGTCAATGGAGAAAGTGAAGCTAAACAGACCAGGAAAATTCAGGTTACTTAACAGGGCAACAATACATTGTCACCACAAAGATTCATTGGGATCCTGCGCAAGGCAGTGTAGCAGGTGTGGGTTTGCCAGGGAGAGTATTTTCAGGATCCGCACCATATACGTCGGTCACTCACTTAGTCTTACTTGGGAATTAGATAACAGTTTATTCACATAACATAACTCAGTCCATTATAACTTCAGTCTTTACAATAATGCCAAGCCCAGTCAGGCAACAGTCCACTAGCAGGCTTGCAGGCCACTCACTCTCTCCGGTCAGGCCTTCAGCTCAGCAGCATAGCTCTAACCTCTTGGCATCCAGATGGCTTCTGCCTTCCACTTCCTGTCTTCTCAGCTTTATACCTCCAGAGTGGGCGTGGCTCTGGCACCACTCTGTCCCTCTTAAAGGTACAGCAACCTTTTCATGCTGCTCCCTGCCACAGGCCGCATCAGCGCCACGCTAGCTACAACTGGTTGCAGAAACTGTGGCTAGAACATTTCTAAGTCTGACTTTCCAGACACAGGAAATTACTTATTTTTCTAAGAACTGCACTAGCCAAAACTTGCTCACTGCAGTGCACACACACGTGTGCACGCACCTTGGAATGGCTGTCATGTGCATTAGGGGTTTCTCCATATAGGTTAAGGGGCATGATGCTAGCAACAACCCTGTTCAAAACACACTAGCATGGCTAGAGGTGCCGTTTTTGTAAGTATTACCTCTTGGAATTGGACAGAGCTAAAAGCATTAATATTTAGCAGAGTTAGGATGCAGCTGTTTGCAACCACCAATGAATGAGCTCTGCAAGGTACAGTGTGGCTATGTTGTCATGCAAATAGTTCCCTACTCTAACCGCTTTTGAAGTGGCTGCATAAAGTGAGTGTTCCATGCAAAGAAAGTCAATGAGACTCCTATTGCAAATAAAGTTTTGCAGGCTCGACCCTTGAAACTGTAACTTGTATTCTCAGAAAGTAGTAAGCCTCCTTTTTTAAAAAAAATCCCTCTTGTAGCTTATTAACAATTTTAAGCCCAAAATTCTTTGGTATTCTTGCACTTGATTATTTTAAAAGGAGCTGAAACAAATATTTGAATTGAGTCAAATAGTTGATAGACTTCACAAATTCACACTTGCACCTTCAAAACATGCAGCACACTTAAGAATTTCACAGCAAAGTTAGCAAGGGCTTTTTCCATTAGTTCACAATTTAGCATTCACCATTAATAATCTGTGAGTGATTGACTCTTGCCACCTGTGCCATAAGTTGTAACTTCAGCCATCCAATGCACATCAAAGAGTCCACTAAGGTCAAAATTCCCCAAGAGAGCATAGAATCCTAGTGTTGGAAGGGACTACAAGGGACATCTGTTCCAACCCACTGATTGGATGCAGAATGACTTCAGCTACAAAGTGTAGCTGTCCACTTGAATTGACATGGGCTGTTGGACATCCTCAGTAGATGTCAGAGAGTCCACTGAAGTTAATGGGAATTTTGGGTTGGCTGCAGTGGACTCTGATAACCTGAGTCCATTTGAATCAATAGGAGCTTTGCTTATTTCACTCCATGTGCATTGTAAATAAAATTGCATTTCAACTTTCTTTGGTTTACTTAAATTTGTTTAAAATTGAACTATTCAAAGCCAAAGTTTAGCTTTTGTGTAAAATGCACATCAAGTGAATTAATCAAAGTCAAAGTTTGTTTTAGGTTTTCAGAGGTGGAAAATTTGAATATCCATGGAAGGAAAATAACAAATATGGCTCCCCTGTCATTCCAGGCATTGGTGTACCCTTTGGATAGAGATGGTCAAAATTCCCAACCTTCATATGCTGAGAGCCACAAGACACACTTCCCACACTGAGTTGCCCCTGTTCTGTGATTGGCTGGAGGAGCCACTCAGTGTTCTGCAGATTTGGCTGCTGAGAGTCATATCATATCATATAATTATGATGCGTGGCTGTAGGCCATTGCAGAGAATAAACAACACAAAAGTAAAAAACATGGTAAAGTAGAAAACATACGAGGTAAAAACAAACTAACAAAAATATGGCTAAAATAAAAACATACGTCATCATCCTAGCAACTCTACATATACATTAAAATATCTCCAAGCTTACAAGGTAAGAATTCTTAAGTAGATATCGGCCCCCTATACAGGCACGCGGTGTCATTCAAGTGTCATGACCCAATAATCAGTCATTCATGGGCAACTTAAAATCCAAAAAACTTTGTCTTAAACTAAAAGCTTGAGACAAAAAATTAGCTACATCCCTTGTTAGCTCGGGAATAAAATCAGTCAAAGCTAAACCCAACAGACAAGAATCTGATCGCCCCGGGAATCTAAATAGGAGAGAGTTCAAAAATGTATCTCTGCTGAGAGTCTGAGGAGCAGCTGGGATTCAGCAGCTGAGACTCAGAGGAAGTGAAGTAAGACATAGGACCAATCAGGCAGCATGGGCCTGTGACTGGCCCCGCCCAAGAGTTGCGTGTGGGTCCCAAGCCACAGGCTGCTCACTCCTGTGATAGGCTCTAAACGGCTGCTAGTGAATTGATCTGTTGTGGTGGATTAAGAGTGTTTTCAAATGAGACAACAGCCCGCCGGAGTCAGTCAGTGCAGTCCTCACGGTTTGTAGCATGTAGAACTTATACATGGGCAGCCCACTGTCCACAGTTTATGTGCTGGCAGTTGCTGCCCCTGGTGGCGCCACTCAGTGCTTTCCCTCTCCCCTGCCGTGGCTCTGATGAAAAGGGGGAGGGGGGGGTCACAGTCAGAGAACGTTTCTTCCATGGCCGTGACCCCCCTTTCCATCAGAAGCAGTGCTCGCGGGCTCAGGTAGCTACAAGAGGCGAGAATGATCAGCTGCGAAGCGGCTGCAAGAGGAGAGAGTGGGGGATGCAGGAAGGACTTTGATCTTCTTACAGCTCCCCGAACACGCGAACATTGCTTCTGATCGAAAGAGGGGTCACAGCCAGAGAAGGCTTCTTCACTGGCCATGACCCCCCTCTTTCTATTAGAGCTCTCTCACTCCCTCATTCTCTCCTCTCACAGCCTCCTGTCAGCTGAGAGAGTCTCTCTCTTCAAGCAGCCACGCTAGGCGCAACTATGGTGTTGGTAGACCTGAATGCGGGCAAACTTAATTAATGAGACATGGCAACATGGGCATGCGTTAACAGGCACCGGCCCACACGGTGGACCCCTGATGGCGTTGGATGGCACTGTGAGCAGGGAGTGAGTGGGGGCTGCACAGGGGGTGCGGGCAAACCTCTGGTGAACACCTAATAGACAGGCAGGTGGAACACCCACCTGATGGATGCCAATATGGGTTATTATCTTGTTTATTTTCAACCAAATACTGCTCATAAATGGCTCCTCATCAGTCTGGAGGGAGTATCGGGTGGAATGCCTCAGGGCTCGGTCCTGGGCCCTGTACTGTCAACATCTTTATTAAATGACTTGGATGAAGGAGAAGAGGGGATGTTTATCGAATTTGCAGATGACACAAAACTGGGAGGAATAGCTAACACCTTAGAAGAGAGAAACAAGATGAAAAATTATCTTGACAGGATGGAAAGCTGGGCCAAAGCTAACGAAATGAAATTTAACGGAGATAAATGCGTAAGACGGGGGGCCACAATGGAGAGGGTGTTCTTGGTGGCCGGGCCGCGGTTGTGGAACTCCCTCCCCAAGGAGGCTCGCCTGGCCCCGGGCCTGTTGGCCTTTCGATGTGGATGTAACACTTGGCTGTTCACCCAAGCCTTCGGAAGGGAGGGGGTGTGTGTTTAGTGATGTTTTTAAACTGTTGGGGGTTTGATTTATTGTTGGTTTTATTGTTGTTATTGTGTTTTATAATATTGTACACTACCCCGAGATGCCGTAGGCATGAGGGGGCGGCTAACAAATTTAAATAAATAAATAAATAAATAAAAACAACAGTGCCTCTGCATTTTGGTAAGAAAAATCAAATGCACAAGTATAGGATGGGTGATACCTGGCTTGGCAGCAGTACATGTGAAAAGGATCTAGGGGTTGCAGTTGATCAGAAGCTGAACATGAGTCAGCAGTGTGATGCAGCAGCTAAAAAGGCTAATGCAATTTTAGTCTGCATTAACAGAAGCATAGTGTCCAGGTCACAAGAAGTAATCGTTCCACTCTATTCTGTGCTGGTCAGACCTCACCTGTAGTATTGTGGCCAGTCCTGGACACAGCATTTTAAGGTCATTGACAAATTGGAACAGGTTCAGAGGAGGGTCTGGAAACCAAATTCTGTTAGGAAAGGTTGAAGGAGCTGGGTGTGTTTAGCCTGGAGAAGAGCTCCCTAAGGGGAGACACGTTAGCCGTCTTCAAGTGTCTGAAGGGCCGTCACACAGAAGATGGAGCAGGCTTGTTCTCTGTTGCTCTTGAGGGCA
>QEPC01009654.1:1512781-1537607 GCA_003113815.1 Sphenodon punctatus | reverse complement strand
TGTGTGTGTGTGTGTCCCACAATCATTTCTTGTTACACATTTTTCAATTACATTTCTGTGTTTCAAAACTAAAAAGATGTTCTTTACATATAAATTTTAAATAACCATTTTTTCTCCAAACCACCAATGATTAGTAAACATTTGACTTTAATTTGCTAACCCATTCAGGTTAAGCTAGGGCACTGAACAAAGGAGAAATCCGCTGCAACAGATTCTAAGTCGCAACCCGGAAGTGCAGTGACTCAAAACTCCCATGTTAAAGATCGGCGGAGATTCAATGAGAACTCCGTCTCACCTTAACTAATAGAGGTTCTATAATAACTGGGCTTCAACATGTGTGTGTGGAGGGGGTGGAGGGTATGATTTTTGTGGCATACTTTTTAAGAGAGGGCGTATGTAGCAGAGTGACAAACTGTGATAAGGTGGGGGGCTAAAAATGGTCAAACCCTCCCCCCCTCCCCAAGGATGGCAAACCTTATGAACAGCCCCTAAGCCAGGGAAGAGCCAGGAAAGTAACCATAGCCCATATACCGGCCACTGAATCTGCTGGGGGAATCCTAGAATTTTAGTTTCCAGCATTTCTGTTTCTTTATCAGAGGCAACAGCCCAATCCCACCCAGGCAGGTTCGAAGCAGGCAAACCAAACAAGAAAGGGAGAAAGAGACAGGCTGACTCACAAAACTTTGGAACATGCTGCTCTGCTTGAGTCACTGCTAATAAACAAGTAACCCAAACAGGCCTCAGACATGGTTGTAAAAGGGAGGAACGCATCACTACTCATTTCTACAGCGCTACTAAGCGTATGCAGTGCTTTACTGTCACCGATTTTGAAGAGAGGTCCCTGCCCAGTGGACTCGCAATCTAAAGCGATTTTAGATGGATGCTGAGGAGGGGGTGGGGTGTCCATGTGCACTTGCAGGGAGTGCACACGCAGTTTAGGTGGGCGGGGGAGGATTTAGATGGCAGCAGATGGGTATGTGTGTGTTCCGTGTTCAATCCCAGCCACCCATGCCCCCGCACATGCTCCGCCGAGGTGCATGGGTCACAGAAGCGCACGCCCACCTGACTCATTCACCGCCACTTTAAAATGAGCAGTACCACACATGCCCACTGGGTGGCCTTGCATGGTACCGTCTCATCTGAAAATGGCTTACGATGGACACAGATGAGGGCAACATAGGAAGAGACTAACACATTTCCATTTTACAGATGGGGAACAGAGGCTGAGAAGTAAGTTGCCCAAGGCCACGCAGCGAGTTCACAGCTAGGTCAGGATTTGAATCCCAAGTCCAGCACCTTCTCCACTCCACCACCCTGGCTCTCTAGGCGGAGAGGCTGTGACTTGCCCAAGGTCACTCAGCGCATTCATGGCTAGGGAAGGATTCAAACCTTGACTTCCCAGAACCAACCAAGTCCAGCACCTTCTGCACTACACCACCCTGGCCCTCAGCCAGCTTTTGGAGCAGGAGGGGATATGAACATCTCTATCCCTCACAACGCTTGGGCTTTCAGACAGAAAAAAGAAAAGTGTGTTGGGAGAGAGCCAGTGGGCTAAGTGCTTTAACTTGCAGGGCAAAAAGGTTACCGTTAGGGTTTATTACTGGAACTGCACAGATTTACAGGGACTTTAAAGGAGGCGGGAGAACGTGCCTTCAGGCATAGTTGCCTGGGATAGGTCTCCCTGCAGGACATTAAGTGTACAGTCCTCCACCCATTGAAGCTGATGGCCCAGTTCCTATTGATGTTAATTATTATTAAGTATTTATATAGCGCCAGCAATATACCAGGCACTTTACACTTGCTAATTATATGCAAACTCTCTGCCCTAGCAGGCTTACAATCTAGGCGAGACAAGGAAGGGGAGATGGCGGGGGCAGAGGGAGACACAGGGATATACATTCATGAAGTCAAGAAGTCACAGGTGCACGTTTAGTTTAGTTACAAGGGGGACCCCAAGGAAATCAGGGAGCAGATTAAGGGGATGAGGAGTTAGGGAAAGCCTGACAGAAGAAGTAGGTTTTCAGGAGGGATTTGAAGGGAGGGAGGGAGAGGAGCAGAATAAGTTCCAGGCATGGGGAGCAGCAAGCAAGAGGAGGAAGATATGTTTCAGATGGAGGATTGTATCCCTTTAATGGATGGAGGAGTGTTCTGTTCTCTGAGGCTTAAAGGCATCCCCTCCCCAACATTTAGCCCAAAACAGCACTAATGACCCCCAGTTGCTCTTGTTGCAAACGAGCTCACACAAGTTTACTCTCTCTGCAAAATGCACCTCGCCAGGAAACTATAAACCAGAAAATTGTGCTGTGTTTCTTTCAAGCCCACTAGACATTTTTTAGCGTTGTGCTTAATGAATGGGCCTTTTCACTCGTACATTTAACCCCGAAGCGACCGCTCTAGTCCATCACAGCCAACTGCTGCTGGTGGACTCTGGCAAAACACTGAATTCCCTCTTCCTGCTCAGAAGGCTTGTCCTGCAAGTTCTACCTGGTCAAGTCTTGGTTCCCAGAAAGCACGGAGCTTGGCAAAATGCGTGTGGCTTTTACAGGGAGGAGGCAGCCGCGGTTGTGTGGCATGGGGCACACACAAAGGTTGTGAGGCCCTGCCTGCGGCATATCGCATAGGTGGCTGAAAAGCTAGCATCATCCTCATCTGGTTGCCTGGCGTCCAAGAATAGACCACTGAGAAACAACCACTCCCACCCTCTGGCAACACACTCCGCAGGCCACGGGGACAGATACATCCTAGCAGCGGTTTCCAGCAGCACAGGTGTTGCTTGAGCCAAGTTTCCATGTCATGGGACTACGGCCAGAAGGGCTGGAGGAGGAATAAACAGATGGAACCATTAATAAAATGAAGAGGGAGGAGGAGACGACAGAGGCCACTTTCAGACCTTGCCGCCCCCCCCCCCAAAAAACCCCCCACATAAGGAATATCAAATACCATGCCCTCTATGAGTCACATTTGGCCTCTATGAGTATACAGTCCCCCTAAGCTGCCGACCCATTNAGGGAATGCACACACCAGGATATGCACGGGGTTGAGCCAGTCTGAAAGCCCCATCCCACCCCCCGCAGCTTTGCTGGTGCAAACACGCAGAGATCCTGCTCTGTATCTCTGTGGGTGTTTGCCGGCAAAGCCATGCCGGGGGTGGGGCGGGGGCTTTCAGACCAGCTGAATCCCGCACATATCCTGGTGTGCGCATTCCCTCCCGCAGCCAAAATAAGCATTGGTGGGGGAGGGGGGAGGTCTGAAAGTGGTCAGAGAGGCAGGGACGGCAACAACAGCAAGAGAAATGGCAAGGAGTGACAGCAAGAAAATTCAAAGGGAGGAAAGGCCGTACCGACAGATTAATCTGGGAGAGAACAAGGCTCTCCTGCCCCAAGTTCTCTAGTAACCTTTCCGACACTACAGTCCTGGCTTTGAGTTGAAAACGAATAGTAAATGTATTATCCGCAGTTAATCCCCGCCATTCTGGATAGCTTGGCCCTTGTCAAGGCACGAGGGTGGCATGGGGTGGGGGAACTTCACAGGGGCAGGGCCTGGCTGGCTCACCGGCTGGGGTCGCGAGTGGTTGGTTTCCCAACCTGACCCCAGCTGTCTTAGCAGCAGCCCAACTCAGTCAGGGTTGCTGCCGCGACACTGTCACTTCTGTTTTTCCCCACTGACCCACCCAAATACCCCTGCGGCTTTGGGGAGCTCAGCTACAGGTGGTCATGAGTTCAGATCTCACTTCCACTGACTGTGGGCGTTTCCTCTTGCCAAGGCCCAGCTCCCCCTGGTCATAAATGACAAGCTGCTACCTCACTGCTCAAAGAACAGAAACGTTACGCAAGATTACAATGACACACAGGCGTGCTACCCAGCCACACTGTGACACCTGCCTAAGCAGCAGCTGTTTAGCTTAACAGGCAATGGAGGAAGTCTATCTCAAAAGGCTGAATTAAAAACGGGGGGGGGGGGCACAGTTGCCCTTTTGCGCAAGTGGAAGAGCTTTGATGAGGTGATTTGGAAGTCTAAGGTTCACACCTGGCGGCTGTTGTCCGTACCTCACAACATCACCTGACTGCTGCCGGGAGACTTACAGGTTTCAAATTCATTTGCACGGAGGGGCGGTGGAGGTGGGGGTGGTTAGGAGGAAACTCCTGACTGGCTCCTGCCTCCAGTTCCCGCCTTCTGCAAGGCTGCAGAAAATGGGAGCCTCTACCGCCCGCAGTGGCTCTTCTTATTCCTCAGAACGTGGATCGGGCAGCATTTTTCATTCTGAAACCTGAGTCCCAGTGCCGTCTCTACATGCCAAGGGCTGGTGCGGGGAGAGTCCAGCTCCAATAGAAAGTGGTCCGTAATTGTGACAGAGCGCAGGCCTCCATGGCGAACCGAGACACCTCGCAGCTTCCATGACTTGTGTCCGACATCACAGAAGAAAGGCTGTGGTGCCAAGCCATGAAACCCCCCACCCCCGCCCCTGACTTTTGTACTTTTATCCACTTGGTTGCCTTGAACATCCTCGCCCTTCCTCATACATTTTATAAAACCTACCAAATGCTACTTTTTCAGTCTAGACCTTGGGTGTCTTTAGACATAACGTCAACGGGTGTCTGAATGTGTGTTTTGACCTTGATATGAACGCTGGTTTGGCCCTGTGTTCACCATGTGGGGCTGCTTAGACACACAGCCCGGATTGGGGCAAATCAGTGTTTTGCTCACCCCCTGATCCCAGCACTCAAACGCTGCCGCCTCATTCCGCGTTTTGCACCTGCTGACACGCCACGCGATATCATTGGCACAACGTTGGCCACGTGTTCAGCCGGAACAGGCAAATTGTCCTTCTGATGCAATGGTGTTCACATTGCGTGTTCAGCGGGTGGCCAAATGGGTGTTGGGATTGTTATGGTGCTTACACACAACGGCCAAACACGTGCTACACCTGATCTTTCTTATGTCTAAAGACACCCCTTGTTGCAGGATCATAATCCCACCCGGCTGATATTTCTGACCCTTGTAAACAGGATGAGTGAAACAGACCTACCTGTAGGTGTACGGTCCAATTTCATCCACCATAGGGGTAGCACCAGTGAGCACTTCTAAAGGATTGGTCAGATTAAAAAAATAGAACTGCATGTAGATGGGTGGGGAAGGGTCTTCCCATACTTTGAAGGCCTCTGTACCATTCCTTAATATTGATTCCTACAACAAAAAGAACAAGAAGCCATATTGTTTTGTGCGTTCTGTGGAGATTCTTTGTAGGATTGAGAAGAGAGCTAATCCATGGACTGTCTGTGGAATAAAGTTGAGGATTACGTTCCAAGACCCTACATGGCACCCTTCCTGTAGAAACTCAGGGCAGCTCACAGTTAATAAAACAACAACAACAACAAAATTCAAACAATAAAAACTCCCCCCCCATCAAAACTCGCCCCCCCCCGACACACCCCTACCTAAAAACCCAACCAGTCCCTATCTCTGCCCACTAAACGCTTTTTCAAATACAAATATTTTGCACTGCCTCCAGAAGATGCTCAAGCAGATCTCCCGGGGAAGGGGGCTCCACAAAACTGGGGCAGCCACCGAGAACACAGAGGTTCCTAAATCCAGTACTTGCCTGTGCTATAAGAACAAAGTCTTTCAGCTGAAATGGCAGAAGCCCGTGTCCAGAGTTGGGACAGGCAGGGGCAACAGGGGTTTATACCCTTGGTCCAGCATTTTCAAGGGCCCTGAGACCCAGGAGCTCCTGGAAGTGGGAGGTTCCCAGACAGACAGACACTTCGTGTGGTGCCCCCGCTGCACCAGACACCTCCCCAAGCCCACCTCACGCCTGCCCCCACACTGAGCCCTGGCTAGGGCCCCACCCCTCACTCCTCCACCCTCAAGCCCACCAAGTCTAAGTTTGGCCTTTCCCGTGGTTTTAAGACCAAGAGGCTCCTATACCAGTTCTTGCTGGTGAGGCCCAGGGCTGCCATTGCTACAACTGAGTCCCAACAAGGACTTGAAATGGGTAAACCCTGGAAGCACAGAAGTATCCTTCTCTGGCCATTTTTACATGGAACCCCCGCCCCCCAGGTGTGCAGGCAGGTGTGCGATGCGGGGGAGGGGGGCGTCCGTGTACACACCACGGTGGTGGGGATGGGTGTTCATCCATGAGAACAGCACGGGCAGTGGGTGGGGGTGCATGCCTGCTCTCATCGCACACCCATCTCCACCATCACCCACCCATGGAGCCATCCCGAAAAATGGAGGAGGTTCCGTAGGTGGAGGTGGGGGTGTGTCCGTGGGGAAGGGCGCACACCCACCATCCAGCTCCCACCCTAGGGTATCCATCACTACACAAACACATCTATCTGCGTGAGGAGGAGGCCCAGTGAAGTACTAGGTAAAGGTCTGAGGCTGTAGGAACCTTTTCCTTCAAATGTTTTCCTCTTAAATTAGTTCAGATCAACAAAAGATTCCCTTTTCCGTAACAATTAGTAAGAAGGACCGAGGTTCAGCAAAACCAAACTTCAGTAAATTTAAACTAACTTAAATGAAAAATGACACTACAGCATCAGAGCTATGAAAACAGAAAAGAACCCAATCTTTTTCACTTGCTTTAAGCTCGGCTGAGATCAGAGGAACAACACTTGTGATAGCCTGGGGTCAACTTTGAAAAAGAAAAATACAAAGCACAACACAAAGTTGTAGGCAACATGTGACAGTAGGAGGTCATAGCTAAAGGGGTTTGAGGTAAAAATGTTGTGAACAGGGCCCGCCTTAGAATTAGGGTGGCCAGATATGCACATTTTAGAGGACACTTATGAGAAATACAGGTTGCAGGGCTGCACTGCCTCCAATGCAGTCCTGTAACCTGTATTTCTCATGTGTCCTCTATAATTTGCATATCTGGCCACCCTACTTAGACTTTGCAGGGCCTGTGGTGCTCTGTGAGCAGGAGGGTGCGGGAGAGAAAAATAGTGAAATAAATAAATTAAATGCAGAGTCTCGATGGCCCCATCCTCCATAGACCCATCCATCCTGCGGTGCCCTAGTGGGTGAGCAGGGGAGGGCCTACGACTCTCAGGCGAGCGGAAGGCCTCACAAGCACGGATCTTGGGGCTACCAGAACTGGCCTCCAATCACGGGGCCCAAGTCATGGCCCTACCGGCCCTGCTTACGGCTGGCCCTGGCTGTGACAGAGACAGGAAGGCTGCCCTCCACCTCCCATCTTGGACCCCCTTTTCAGTGTCCCCTTACTGTCATAACACTACTATGGGGCACAGCCAAGAGGGGTCTGAGGAGGTGGCACTGCTGGGAGGTGGCTAGTGGAACTGCTAAAACAGGGCCCCCGTTTTCCACTGTTGCCATTGCCCACAGCATCCCTGACTGAGGAGGAACCACAGCTGTCAGTAGACCTGTTCTTCTCATGTCACGCTGGCGACAGGACTGTTATCAACATGGACGCCTGCTCCTGTTTCTTTGGAGGAGCAGCCACTCTAGTTTGGGCACACACGCTCCAACCCATGTTGTGTGTTCACACACAGGTTGGGAATGAATGGTATGTGAAAGGACCCAAAGAAAATTGGAGCACAGGATTTTGCAGAGATGTATTCACTCTCAAAAGAGGAGGCATACAGAAAATAAAATATATTAAATGTTGACTGCAGTGGCACACAATTAAAAGGCGGCTACTTTTTCAAACAGGCAGGAGTCAAATAATATTTGAAACAAGATTTTTATCAGTGTTTCCTGTGTCCCTAATGAGTTAAACCCCTTAAAGGTATAATCTCTTATTTGGTCTAGCTGCTTTTCCCCCCCTAAGGTCAGGTTCAGATCTTTTCCCCACTTTTTTATATGGTCCTTTTCATTCTTCAACCCAATCCCTTGAAGAGCCTAGTATATTTATTTTACTTATAATCCCCTTATTTAAATAGAGGTTGAATAGGACTTTTTCCAACTTGGAAGCTTTTCTTTGAAAACGATGGATATTTTGCTTGTGTGTAAAATAGCTCCTCAGCTGGTTATACTGTAAAAAAAAATCCACTTGGGATTTAGTAAGATTTTCTAATTGTTTGAAAAAGTTTGGAACTGATCAGGAGGGGTTATGTTGGTGTGAGAGTGGGGAGGATGGCTCCTTTTTGCATCGCTGCTGAGGTTGTGCTCAAACACAACCGTTTTGGAGATGGAATTGGGCACAAATCAGAAAGGCCACAGGACTGAACTCACCTTTTCAGACAGAAATGGCAATCCTTGTACTCGATCCTGATCTCCCCCTGCTTGGTATAGTACTATCAAGAGAGATGTCGAGAACTCATCTTGGTCGGATTCCACACTATAGCCAGGAACTGGAAAGAACAATCCCACCAAGGAGGGAATGGATAGCCTGCCTGTGGCATAATGCCACCATGGAAAAGACCTTGGCTGAACGAAATTATTTTATAATTCAGTGGTCACCTGGTCTGACTGTACTCCAAGGCACGAAATATGCTCAAACAGGGACTTCTTTCCTGTTCCCCTCAGAGTCTTAACCTGCAGAACTGATTGGACTCACTGTCAATAGAGTTAAACATATCCTACTGGTCATTTGTTTGTTTGTCGGTTTTATATGTTGTTGTTTGGTGAGCTAAAGGGACTTTTCGTGTTGTCTCAACCTGTAACTAAGAAAAAAAGAAAAAAAAAGAAATGCTAAAAAAATGTTTTAAGAAGAAGTAAGCTACTTTTGAAAACATAAATACCAAAAAAGAAAAACCAAACAAATGTTAATTAAAATGTTTTAAAAGTCCTATTCATTTTGGGCGTGGGCTAGCCCTTGCACCTAGGCAGAGCAAAGGTGACTTAGGTTTCTAGAAGCCTGTGAGGACTTTTCTCCCACCTCCTCCTTATTTCTCAGACAGCAGCATCCGAGAAATTTAAAAATGAAAGCTGATATTCTCTGACAATAACAAGGCTGCAGAAACGAGGACTGAAATGAAAAGAAACAAAATCTGACAGGACTCGCAGCTGCACCATTAAATGCCGGTCTTTCATTAGAATTCATCCTAGTGAATTGAACATTGTTCTTCCCTCGGATGCTTCAGTGCCTGAAAGGAATTCCGACACCTTGGGACTGCTCTGCTTGAGGGCTTCCGTGCCAGCATTCAAGGAGAGAGGGCTTGGAGACTAGTGAACTGAGTAGCAAAGCAAACTTCTTTGAGGGAAGTGAAGAAGACTCCTTCCTTGGTACCTATTCATACTTTCCCTCTCGCCCTGCAAATACCCATTTCTAAAGTAATATTTAAACTGGCCATTCAGGCTGATAGGACGGTAGGTTGTTAATGGCAGCGAGAGCTCTAGAGCAGTAGTAGAAAGCGTTCTCCCTCCCAGGGGCCACGTTGAAAATTAGTACAAGCTCCAAGGGCCGCAAAAAAGTTGAGGGTGGGTGTGTACTCAGGAACGGAGGACTCTGTCCCCTCTCCTTGTGTGCCTGCCCCTATCTCTGCTCCCTTCCCTTGAGCTCAGCCTTTCAGTGCCTGGAGGGAGGAACTGGATCCAGATCCAGGAACTGGGAAGAGGCCACAAAAAAAGCTAGTCACAGGCCACATTTAACCCCTAGGCTTGAGGTTCCCTGCACCTGCTCTAGGGCTCCACTTTAAGCAAGAGAGATGCCAAAAAGGAATATTATAAATTACGCGCTACAGAATTCATTTTCCTGTCACGCGCATTGGCCATGAGCCCAAATGCACTTGCCCTAGAGGAGCCCCATTGAAATCAGTTGGAACTGCACGAGAGTAATTAGTTCTGCCATTAAAGTCAACAGCAAAAAATCCTACGGACTTTGATGGCAGAGGACTGCGGAATAAGCGGACTCAGGATTACACCCATCATAAAGCAAATCCATTATATTCCTCCATTTCCTCTAAGATCAGCTAAGAGCACTCTCTGCAAGGGTCATCATTGGCCCAGGTCCATACCACAAGGGCACGCAGCCAGGCATTCTCGGTAGGGGTGGAGGTCTGGAGGAAATTACGGGCTCGGATCTATTACGGATCCAGATCTGTAATTTCTGGATTTAACTACAGATCCAGACTATGAATCCTTTATTTAAATCTATTTTTTTAAAAATTTAAAAATTATAAAAATAACTGTGCATGCGCAAAATGGCTGCTGGGTCATTCTGCACATGTGCACCCTTTTCCAAAATGGTGGTGGCACCATCGCCACCATTTAGGAAAAGGGCAGTCAGTCTGCAGATGTGCAAAAGGCCACTGCACATGTGCAGATATGCTGCCCATTCTCAAAATGACCTTTGTAAGCCGCCTGTGGTCGGAGAGGGAGGGGCGCAAGAATTTTAAATAAATAAATAAAATAGCGGCAATGCCGTTGCCGCCATCTTAGAAAACAGCACGTGTGCAAAAAACGGCCCAATGGCCATTTTGCACATGCACTGAGGGGAGGGGGTGTTTGGGTTGTTTTTTTTTTTTTAACAGATTTTAAACTGCACTGCAATGAGCGTATTGGGTCAGATCAATGGTCCATCGAGCCCGGCACCTGTCTCGGACAGTGGCCAATCTCAGCCGCTTGGAGGAAGTACCCAACAGGTCACTATGGGGCGATCCATTCCCTGTTGTTCACTCCCAGCTCCCGACAGGAAAAGGTTACATTCCCCAAACCTACCTGGCTAATAGCTGCTAATAGACCGATCCTCCGGAAACTTGTCCAACCCTTTCTTAAACCCAGCTAACACTACTGGCCTTGATGACATAGTCGAGCAACAATTCCACGACTTAATTGTGCACTGAGTGAAAAAAATTAAGTGTAAAACAAACTTTCTTTTATTTGTTTTATATCTGCTACCTGTTCGTTTCATGGAGTGTCCCCTAGTGCTAGAACTATTTGAGAGGGTTAATAACTGTTCCCTGTTAACTTGTTCCACACTACTCATGATTTTATAAACTTCTATGATATCACTTCTCAGTCATCTCTTCTCCAAGCTGAAGAGCCCCAACCTTTCTTCATAGGGGAACCCTTCCATGCCCCATATCATTTATGATGCCCGTAGCTGTATCTTTTCTATTTCTACTATGGCCTTTTTTACCCGGGCCACAGCTGGTGAGGGGAGGGCGGTCCGTGGGCGCACCACTACGGGGGGCAGTGCAGGTGCACACGAGCGCACACCCATCTCCCCCAGATCCCCACGCACAGAGAAACTGGTGTTTTTGCTGGTTGCTCCGTGTGGAGGTGATGGGTGGAGGATGGTGTGGAGGCATGGTATGTAGGAGTGCACACCCACCCTCCCACCACCGTTGGAACAAACGAGACACACCTATGCATGTCCACGCAGTGGATATACGTGGATGCATCTCATTTGAAAAGGGGCTGTATCTTTTTTGAGATGGAGCGACCAGAACTGCACACAATATTCAAGGTTTGGTCATGCCATAGATTTATATAGTGGCATTATGATATTTTCAGTTTTGTTCTCTGTCCCTTTACAAATAATTCCTAACATTCTGTTTGCTTTTTTGACGGCTGCCACACACTGAGCTGAGGATTTCAGTGTATTGTCCACAGTGACCCCAAGGTCTTTTCCTGAGTGGCAACTCCTAATTTAGAACCTAGCCTTGGGTACATATAGTTTGGATTGTTTTTCCCTATGTGCATCACTTTGCACTTGTCCACATTAAATTTCATCTGCTATTTAGATGCCCAGTCACCCAGTCTTGCAAGATTCCCCTGCAATTCCTCACAGTCCGCTCAAGTTTTAACTACCTCAAATAACTTGATGTCGTCTGCAAATTTGTTTACCTCACTCCTTACTCCCCTTTTCAGATCATTAATAAATACACTAAACACCACCGGTCCCAGTACAGATCCCTGGGGCACTCCACTATCTACTTCTCTCCATTGTGAAAACTGGCCATTTAGTCCTACTCTTTGTTTCCTATCCTTTAACCAGTTACCAATCCACAATAGGACACCGCTTCCTATCCCATTACTTTTTAATTTCCTCAAGAGCCTCTCATGCGGGACCTTATTAAATGCTTTCTGAAAATCCAGATACACTATATTGACTGGCTCATCCTTATCCACATGCTTAGTCACACCCTCAAAAATTCCAATAGATTAGTAAGGCATGACTTTCCTTTGCTAAATCTGTGTTGACTCTTCTTCATTAAGTCATGAGATTCTACAACTGCCCTGGGCAGGTTATTCCACTGCCCAACGGTTCTTCAGTTAGGAAGTTTTACCTAACATCTAACCAAAATCTACATGACTGCTGCATTCCTAGCCCATCCTTCTCATTCTATCTTCTGCAACAGGAGGACAGCAGATGCTCACCACCTTTTTTGTGGCATCTTTTTAGATATTTGAAAAACTACTCTCATGTCCTTCTTTCTGGGGAATAAGGTGTCAGCAAAATACATGAGGGTGTGGCTTGGTTTAAAACCTTCTTACTGGCAGAAGTTTGGAATAAGTTGTCTCATTTGCTTGTAACTTCCGTGCTTGTAAACTTGTAAAGGCGTCCCAAGCTTGTGCCAATAAACTTTATGCAACATCACATTAGATCCTAATTCCACGCTTACGTGTACAAGTTGTGTTAATGAAATCAAATGCATAATGTCAAGCCTGTGTGTGTGTTTGCAGCATCAGAGCCTTATGTCAATCCCTATCACACCATCACCTAAAGACCTACATTTGATCATGTTCAGCTACTCCTCTCTTCCCTGCACTGGCTCCCTCTACTTTGAACACATTCAGGACAAGCTCTTTGTCCTTGCTTACAAAGCCATTCATGGCCCTGCCGCCTCCTCCTCCTCCTCCCTCTCTGTGCTGGTTTCCTGCCACACTCCCATCTGGGAACTCTAGTCTTCCTCTGCCACCACCCTCGCCTGCTCACAACTCCCTGGCTCCTCGAAATCTGCCTCTTCTCCCTCTCTGCCCCACCCCATGTCTGGAATTCCCTCCCTGAATACTTAAGTTCTACTCCTTCCCTAGGCTTCCAATCTTCAAATCCCTCCTGAAAGCCTATCTCTTCGGTCAAGCTTTGTAGCTCCTCATCCCCTTAGTCTCATTCCTGATTTTCTCAGGGTTTTCTTTTCCCTGGTAACTGAACTAAACACGTGCACCTGTAACTTCACAGATGTATTCCTGCCTTTCTCTCTGTTCCCCTCCCCTTTGTCTGCCCTCCTTTGTCTCTCTCAGATTGTAAGCCCACTGTCTATAATCAATTATTGCTGGCACTATATCAATACTTAATTACAAATAATAATAATAATTTGTTTAAAACATTAAATGGTGACAGTCCCCTGGCTGTTTAGTGCCAGTTGTTGGCACCAGCATAACTCCCTGTGACGGAGTTACCTAAGTACCTGAAGGACCAGGACTGTGAGGCAGGGAGTAAGTCGCTGCAGGGGTGAAGCCCTTAGAGCAGCAGAGCTCTAGGAAGCCTCTGCCCCTTTAAGGGAGCCAAACCTAGAGGTCAGCTGAGTGGCTCAGCTGGAGTGGCTGCGCAAGCCAGTGAAGCCTCAGCTATAAAAGGGGAACTGGGAAGCTCAGGGAAAAGATCAGCAGGGAAGAGGCAGCAAGCTGGAAGACTGCCTCCAAGGAGGCGGAGCTATAGGAGCTACCCCTGCGGCGCAGAGGGCCCAGCTTGCCCTGGCAGGAGGCCAGGCTGGGAGAAGATGTATGGTGAAGGTTTAGTTATTGATGTGGTTTGAAGGAAGCCTGAAGCAGTGTAAATAAAAGCAACACTGGAGAAAGCAGCGTTGTGCAGACTGTTTGGGGAAAGATCCTGCATGGCCCTGTTACAATCACATTCACTTCAAAGGGATTCTTGTTGGCACTAGGTAGCTGGAGGATTGCAATCTAGCCGTACATCACTAAAGGTACATCATTAATGCATACCTACTGCCTTGTCCTCTTCATAACTGCTGTCGGTCTTTAATGATCTAGAATCTGTGTAACATTCGTCTTCTTTAAAGTATGGATTTAAAGTTGTTAGCATGTATTTACAGAATGCCAGCAATATACCTGGTACTGTATGTATTTACAGAAGGCCAGCAATATACCTGGTACTGTATGTATTTACAGAACGCCAGCAATACACCTGGTGCTGTACGTATTTACAGAACGCCAGCAATACACCTGGTACTGTACAACTGTTCACTAAGTCCCTGCCCTGCAGGGCTTACAATCTAGGAGAGACAAGGGAGGGGAAACGAGAGAGGGGGGATCTTTGAGAAGTGACAGGGCATTCATTCATGAAGTTGGGAAGTTGCAGGTGCACATGCTTAGCTTAGTTAATAAAATGTTATTAAAATTATTACAATAAGTTGTACCTGAGGGCAGTACTGGTTTTTTTAATGACACAGATGTGGGTACGAAGACATTTAACATTACTTGGGGAACTCTTAAAAACCATTTCTCCAAGAAACAGTAAATGCAGGAAACATGTTTAATATTACTGGTGAAGTCTATGGTCCTGCTGTAAATTATTTTAAGGATTCGGTTACTGGTACTTTTATAATTGATAGTGACACATTGACAGTGTTTTGTAACAATTTTATTTGGTGTAGCTTACTGATTTGCTGCTTTATTTTTGTGTTCATATTTTGTTATGACCAATGGTTAAGACAAATAAATTATTCCGGATAACTGGTAAATGTCGCAGACATATGTAATACAACAGCATTTACCACATCTCTCCTAATACAAGTACCGGGGTGTGTGTGTGTGTTAATAGACATGAAGTCTGGCCCCTTTCCAGTTGCTGGATCTGGCCCCTTGATCCTGTTCCTATCCTGAAGGGTATGGGAGCAGCGATGAGGGCATGCACACAAAGATAAGGGACAGATTTATGGCACAGATCCATGAGCTAGACCCTCCTCCCTTAGTATATCCTTGCCCCCAACCTCCCATCACAGCTTATATTAATTTTCAAAGTGGCCATTGGGAGGAAACACACACACCCCACCACCACCATTTAAGCCAAGAGCTAAGAAGAATTCAAAAACCAATTAGACATATGTGCACATTAAGAACCTTGATGGTTAGAGCAGATAGGATAAAAATTATATAATTGAGAACTGGGACAAAAATCTGTTTTATTTTAAAATCTGAACTTTCATTTTGCATAACTAAATACCTATACAGTTGGGTCAACATCTGGCCAAATACTGACATTTTGAATTTGAAATTCATTTCTATATTCAGCCAGCCCCAGCCAGCAAAAAAAAAGTCACATGGGGAGAAAATGTCATTCTGCCTCCAAAATTCAAATGTCTGCAACTATCTTGTATTTCATCCGATTTGTCAAACATTTGGACAGATTCTACTCCTCAGCCAAGCGATTCTCCTTACCAAATTTGACAGTGATAGGAGAAATCCTAATTTTTTATCAATTGAATGTAATAGAATGTTTGTGATTTTAACGCAGTGATGCAGCTGCCTTAACTATAGAGCCGCTCCTGTGGCTCTATAATGTTAGCATTGGAACAGATGCTATATGTACCTCCCGCTTCAGGGCATAAAACACCTAAACACCTCGGCAATGGATATTTTATATATATGATGTTGTTCTGGATTCCTCCTTCTGATCCAAAGCTGGCAATTCCTGTGTGAAGCAGCTGGCTCAAACTCTGTCCATTTAATGTAGAAGTGACACTAACGCAGGGGTGTGGAAATCTTTTCCCTCCCGCACGCCACTTAGTACAAGTTCTGTGGGATGGACAAGAGTTTGCGGATAGGTCTGCTTAAGGGGTGTGCTCAGGATGGAGAGGTCCAAATCATGGATCTCTAGTGCCATGGACGTATCCCCTGTCCTTGGGTGCTTGCCTTCATCTCGGCTCCCTTCCCCTAAACTCGCTTTCAGCGCTTGAGATTATTAGGGACTGGTCCCGCAGGCCAGATCCAGGAAATGGAAAGGGGCCAAAGAAAAAACAGTCACGGGGCAGATCGGGCAGGCGGGTTAGAGGTTCCCCACCCCTGGCTTACAGCAGCTGATAGGAGCTCCTACTGCCCGTTAAAGATGTGCCCTCTCTGACTGTCAAATCAGTGCAATAGCCTACAGGTCCTCCTAGACTTGCTTCTCAAGCAAGTCATATTGACTACAGAACAGTCAGCAGCTCTCTCTCAGTTACAGGAATTAGTGCCAACAACCCTGATTAGAAAAGAGCAAAATCTACAGAGAGAGACTGGGTGGCACCGCTGTTACAATTCTGCGTATGGCACTTGAATTTTTTAATGAGAGTTACAGCAATCATGAAGAAAGAGCTGCTTTTACACTGTCTTCTACCAGCTTTTGACCACACCTTTGTGACCACGGAGCTAGGAAAACGGCAACCATGGGACTGGTCAAGGCTATGCATCAGTTTCAGCTAATCCAACATGTGCCATTGGTCATTCAGTGAGGGGGAGTGCATCACATCATACTATAACATCTGGCTCCTAAGTCAGGTTTGCTTTAAACCGCTCAGTCTGAGGAATGATCTGACTGAAAAATGCCTCTCCCCTTGCACCACACCTTGATCGCTGTGATCACAAAGGGTTGCTACACCTGCCACAGGCCTGGGTGACACCTGTAAGAAGCTGAGTGATGATTATTGTTGGCCGAGACTGTAGGACTCTCCCACTGGGCGAGATCAAGATAAGCGCAAGTCTTGCCACACAGGAGATGTAATGCAAGAGTCGTCCGTTCACACAAGATTTCCAACACTGCCCCGGACTACAGAACGGCCAGAAAGCAGCTCTTTCTTTCTTTCTTTCTTTCTTTCTTTCTTAATTACAGGAATTAGTGCAAACAACCCTGACTGGAAAAGAACAGAATTTACAGAGAGCTAAGGCTAAGCGGCACTGCTCTGAAATTCTGCACATGGCACTTGGATTTTTCCAATGAGTTGCATTAATTAGATCAGGGGCAGAGAAACTTTTCCATTCGCGGGGTCACTTTAACAATTAGTATAAGATCTGAGGGCCACATACAAACAGGGGGTAGGGATGCTGAAGGGGTTTGCTCAAGAAAACAAGGGTCCAGGTCACGGATTTGTGCCATGGATCTGTCCCTTATCCCTGTGTGCGTGCCTTCACCTCTGATCCTTTGCCCTCAGTTTAGTTTTTCAGTGTTTGGGAGGAAGGAACAGGATCCAAAGGCCAAATCCAGGAACTGGAAAGTAGCCACATAAAACCTTGCTGCCGCCTGCATTTGGCCCCCAGGCCTGAGGTTCCCCACCCCTGTATTAGATAAACCTGTAGAGACGGAACATTTGCTCTGCTGCTGCACTCGTACATAATGAGATGAGTTACAAAAAAGACATACAGGAAGTGGGAGCACATGCTGGAGCACTGTGGCATGACTACCCTTTAAGAGATTTCAATTTGAGTCTTACAATTGTAGGTTCCCCCTCAGCTTTCATTAAAAAAAAACTAGTTAGCTTAGCTACCCTTTGCACTTTCGGTAAAACCTTAAGTATTTAACGGCCGTGCACACAAAAGGATCAGAAGCTGAAAGACAAAAGGAAAAAGGCCCTAAATTCTGCTGTGGAAAAATAAATAAATAATGGTTTTAAGCCAATCTAATGCTTTGGAGGACCTCACAAGTGACTTTTGAATATTCAGACTTGGCAGTCACCAGTTTACATTTACCAAATAGCAGGAGCAGGGCCAATAAAAACAGTGGGTGTAGGCATGAACTTCATAAACACAATGAAAATCACACCAGAGCCCATGTTTTGCTTAGACACCCCCACATCCTTGCACTGGGCGCCGTAGGGTATTAGCATGTAAGGAGCGAAGACGTTACCCATCTCCCTCCCCAAAGGCCTGGCAGAACAGCCAGGTCCTACACATTCGCCAAAAGGAGGGGTGATCCGGGGCCACCCAGGGAGTTTCACAGCCTTGATGCAGCCACAGAGAACACCCTTTCCACAGTTGCCCCCCGAGAGACTCAGGGGGCTTCGAGAATGGCGCTCTCGGTGAACCGCAGGGGCTGATCCAGAGCACGAGGAGTGAGGCGGTCCCACAGGTAGGTAGGGCCGAGACTGCGTAGGGCTTTATAGGCAAGCACCAACACCTTGAATCGGGCCTGGAAGACTATCGGCAGCCAGTGCGGAGAACGGAGCGCCGGTGTAATGTGCTCGCGGCGACCCGTCCCCGTAAGGAGACAGGCCGCCACATTCTGCACCGGATGCCGTCCCCAAACCTTCACCATGGGTAGCCGCCACGTAGAGTGTGTTACAATAGTGATGAAAGCATGGATGATGGTGGCCAGGTCAGAGTCAGAGACATACGGCCAAAGCCGCTGCACCAAATGTAAACTGGCAGAATGCACCCATCGCCACGGCCCCCACCTGGGCATCCAGGCGGAGCTGAGAGTCGAGGAGAATACAGCTTTGTACTTCGCTCCTTCTCTGCCACCAACCTCACCAGTCCCCGACTCTCCTGCTTCCTAAACCATCTTAGCCGGCTTTCTCTCATGCTGCCACGCGGTCTGGAACTCCCTCCATGAATGCGTACGCTTGACTCCCTCCCATCAGATCCCTCACAAAAACCTACCTCTTCCGCCAGGCTTTCCCTAGCTCCTCCTCATCCCCGCAACTGCTCACTAATGCTCTTTCTACTCTCCTTTCAGCCAGGGTGCCCCCTCTCCCCTGGAGCTAAGCTAAGCACGTTCACCTGCAACGTCTCACTGGGTGTAGAGACGGATGGCAGCCCTATGTCTGCTCCACCTCACCCCCCGTTAGCCCGTCCGTCGAGAGGTGGAGCCACCGGATGTGCAGGCAGAGCAGAGGTAGCCTGCTCCACTCCAGCCCAGCAAAGCAGGCCACCCGAACCCGGGGCAAAAGCCTGAGGAGGAGCTGCTGTCCGTCTGCTTGACGGCTGGACGGACGGCTGCTGCAGCTCCACTCTCAGCCGGTGGTTGCCCGGGGCAATGCCATAGAGTTGCGGGCAGCAGCCTAGAGCGTCAGGCGATCCACCTGCAAGACTATGGTGGGGGAGAGGGGGCATCGTGTGGGCTGGCTGTGGGCTGCGGCAGCTGCTGGGTCCGCATAAACCCCACCCGGGCCGGGTGCTAGCCACAGGGCTGGTCACCCCCCGAGCAGCTCCCAGGGTGGCCATCCCCAGATCTGTCTAAAAACACCTAGTGTCCTTCTCTCTATTCCCCTCTTGCCCACCCTCGTTTGCGAGTCCCTCTGGGGCAGAAATCTCTTTCTATTTAATTAATCTTCAGTGCCAGGCTCGGGGGGGGGGGGGNTATGAATAATTAATACCAATAGTCCCCACTGTGCACTGCACAGAACCTGCAGAATCAAGGCCATATTGTCTGCTCTTGGCCTCCGTTAACCCTTAGTGCCGGGAGATTTTTGCCTCTACCAGCCACACCAAAATGGTGCACTGAAAGCTTACGTCGGGTGCGGGGAACTTCAGACCCAGGGGGCCACGTCGAGTTTTTATTTGGCCCTTTTCCAGTTCCTGGATCTGGCCCTTGGATCCAGTTTGCATCCCCAAACCTTGAAAGAATGCGCGCAGGAGAAGGGAGAAGAGATGAGGGTATGCACACAAAGACAGGGGACAGACCTTTGAACCAGACCCTCGTCATCCAAAGCTCATCCCTTAAGCCCCCTAGTTCCCAACTTCTATGCGGCCCTGGGAGTTTGTACTAATTTTCAAAGTGGCCCCTGGGAGGGAAAAGCTTCCCCAACTCCATGTGTTCCTCTCAGTGACCTGCTGCGGGAGCTGTGACTAACCACTTCATCTCTCCATACCTCAGCTTCCTCAAATAAACAAGAGATGATCGCGCTCATCCTAATTTATAATGTACTGTTATAACTTCCTGCAGGGCATGAAATCTGCAGACGCCTGGGAGCCATTGGCGCCCAGAAAACTGAGGCTGGCGACTGGTTCCGGGGTGTAGCGGGGCAAAAACGGTTTAATATCAGGATAAAGTTTGGCGACTGAATTGCTTTTCTTTTTTTTTTGGCTCCCAGAGTTCGATCTGAAATTTCATGTCCTGACGTCCTGTATAAAAACTAAGTGATCTGCCCACAGCCATCCAGCAAATTCATGGCTAAACCAGAATTTGAACCCAGATCTCACAGGTCAAAGTCCTTATCCCGCCCAGAAACTGCTTTGAAAATTAGTACAAACTCCGAGGGTCACATAGAAGTTGACGTGCTTAAGTACCGTGCTTAAAAAAAGGGTCCAGTTCATAGCGCTACGTCATGGATCTGTCCCCTATCCTTGTGTGCATGCCCTCATCTCTGCTCCCTTACCCTGAGCTCACTCTTTGGGTGCCTGGAGGTACGAACTAGATCCAGGGGCCAGATCCAGGCACTGTAAAGGGGCCACATAAACACTAATCATGAACTACATTTGGCCCCTGGGCTGAGGGTCCCCACCCGAGGCACTAGGCTATCCTAGCATTACTAGTATTATTTAGTACATGGAATCTACATTGTCTGTTACAGCTGGTTGCAAGAAATAATAGTTCCTATTGTAAGACTAGTCTAAACAACCCTTCTCAGACCCAATCTAGAACTCCAGAACAATACCTCTTCAAAACAAAAGGCAAATTGCATCTTTAGACATAACAAAGGTCGGGTGTCAAAACCCTTAAGCACGTGTTTGGTCATTGTGTGTAAGCACCATAACAATCCCAACACCAGTTTGGCCACCCATTGAACATATGATGTGAACACCATCGCGTCACAAGGACAATTTGTGTGTTCCGGCTGAACCCATGGCCAGTATTGTATCTAACGCTATCACGTGGCGTGTTAGCAGGTACAATACAAGGAATGAGGAGGCAGGGCTTGCGTGCTGAGATCAGGGGGTGAGCAAAACGCCAACTTGCCCCAAGATGGGCTGTGTGTCTAAGCAGCGCCACATGGTGAACACACGGCCAAACTGGTGTTCATATCAATGTCAAAACACACATTCAGACACCCATTGATGTTATGTCTAAAGACACCCAAACAGTATAGGTAGTGCCACACTGGGTCAGAACAATGGTCCATTGAGCCCAGCATCCTGTCTCCGATAGTGGCCAATCTCAGTTGCTTGGGAGAAATACCCAGTCAGGTCACAATGGGCAATCCATTCCCTTTTGTCCACTCCCAGCTCCTGACCGTAAGAAGTAACAGCCCCTAAACCTACTTGGCTAGTAACTGTTCATGGAGTCGAAGGCCCTTTTCAAACAGACCGTGGAGGTGCTGCGGTCCGTGGGGGATGGGTGAAGGTGGCAGCGGGTGTGCAGGCCGGCACACGGACGCACACCCATCTTCCACTGATCTCCACGCATGGACGCACTGCCGTTCCCCCCAATGCCTCCGTGCGTGGGAGATCGGTGGAGATGGGTGGAGCGTGGGAGCACACACGCACCCCCACCGGCGACGGTCACATGGATGTCCCCCTTCACACATGCAGTCACACATGTGGACGAGAGGGGGGGGGGGGGTTTCTGTGTAAAAAGGGCCTAAGAGAGCAGGTGCTAGGGAAGAAGCAGTAACTTGCAGCCCTACAGCAATGGCTGCCTCTCTATTTATTCTTAGAAAGCCATTCTTAACAAGCTACTTTTAAAAAAAATATATCAATGATTTGCCTCATCTACACTGAACATAGAACTATAAAAGCCTGACAAAGAATCAAATACTCCTGGATGCAAAACTCCAGAAGAGCTGAGAATAACACATCAGGAAAGGACGGAGAAAGAAAACAATGATAATAAATAAATACTAATAAATTACCATGATCCTATCAACTCAGTTTGGCAGAGGTACAGAAATCTCTACCCGTGTTTCAGTTGCCTGCGTGGCTTGACACCTGTTCCGGAACGCGTCCCTTAATTACAGGTAATTTATTACAGCTATCAGAGTCACTTGCATTAGCTGCTAGTTTCGCAGTAGTCCACTCTCTCTGGATTGTTGTGGTTTGTGGGTTTTTAAATCAACACCCCTTCTTATTTTGAGTGACCTTGCGAGGGAGATTTGTTTTGGATTGTGTTTTAAGCCTTTTTTTTTTTTTTTTTTTTTAAAAAGCAAGAACCCTGGGGTAGGCAGGCATTGCAATGAAATTTGGGCTGTTTCCCCTAAACCCACCCCCTTACTTCTTTCAAAAAGGCCTCTCTTCTAACGCCCCCCCCTCCCTTCTTCTTCCTTGCAGCTCCTCCCGAGCACGTTTCCATAGCAACGCACCCCCGTGCTACCCGCAATCCCAAGAATGCTCCCCTCGCTTCTCATCACCCAGTTTTGGGTTGATGATGGGCCAGGTCTTGGAAGAGGCAACTCCAATCTCCAGGGCTCCCCCCGCGCTGGTTTTAGAGCTAGTAAAAGGAGGGCTCCTGGCCAAGGGGGTTTCTGCAGGGGGGGGGGGGGGAGGGCTGCCTGGCCCCAAAGCTCACCTGCTTGACTTGGGAATCCACGGCTTTCTGGAGGACGCGGGCCACCAGCAAAGCGATGCTGGCGACGAGCAGGGAGATGGAGAGGAGCCCCACGCTGGCCAGGCAGCACCTCTTCATGGCTCGGAGGATCTGCGGGCAGCAGCCAGGCCGGGCGCTGCAGGAGGAGACGAGCAGCCGCAGTTTCCTCCGCCTCCTGCTGCTGCCCCAGCTAAAATGAGCTTCCCCTAAACGGCCAAGGAAGGATTTCCTCCGGGCGCGCCCCCCGCTGCCTGCGGGGGAAGGGCGGGGAGCACTCCGGGGAGGAGAGGCTGGAGCAGCGGGTGGGGGAGGGCGCAGGGCAGTGACGCTGCACCTGCCTGACGGGGCTTCCCTTATGATCAGCTGGCAAGCGCAGCCGCGGCGGGATCTGTCCAGCAGCGCCGAGCAGCTGGCGCAGCAGAGATCCACACCCCCGGAAAGCAGCCGCGATGATTTGCCCGACCTGGGGGGAGAGGGGGAATAAAATGCTCTCCTGACTCTCCTGTTGCTCTAATCTTTCTGGACTAGCAAGGATTGGACTCTAGCTCCGCCAGCCTCCCCCCCCCCCCCCAAGGAGGGGTGGGGTGGGGGTGGGTTGTCTTTAGACATAACAAAGATTGAGTGTTCAGAACCCCGTAGCAGGTGTTTGGCCCTTGTGTGTAAGCACCATAACAATCCCCACACACCATTTCCGCCGCTCTGTGATCACCATTGCATCCCAAGGACAATGCACGTGTCCCGGCTGAACACACATGGTCAACACTGTGTCTAATGCTATCCGGTGGGGGTGCAGGTACAACTCAGGGAAAGTGCTGCGATTGGGCGGCGAGCAAGACACCGATTTGCCCCAAGCTGGGCCGTGTGTCTAAGCAGCGCTACATGGTGAACACAGGGCCAAACCGGTGTTCGTATCAAGGTCAAAACACACATTCGGACACCCATTGACATTATGTCTAAAGACACCCAGACGTTGTGGTGGTTCAAACGTTCTCTTTTACTGGACTGACTGACCGCTGTCGGTGAGAATAGACATGGTTTTTCAGGCCACCCAGGGCCCTTCCTCAGACACGAAGCGTAGCAAGTCGGCATTAATATAAATGGAGCAAATGCAGGACAGGTCGATATGAGGAGGCACAGCCAGGGCTAGGGGTGGGACAAAGTAACTGGGGGAAGGGAGGGAGGGAAGAGAGATTCTAGACATTTGAAAACAAAACTGTAAAAGATGATTCTGTCAGAGATTGTGGTAAAGATTAGAAAACCAACATACATGTTACATAAATGTCCACAAATGACTACTCTGTATTAGTACTGTATAGCCAGGTTTGGTGTCATATTATTCAATATTTAAAAAGGAATGTAACCATGATATGAAAGATTGTAGAACAAAATGGTGTACAAGCCAGGATGAAAGTTACAATAACAGTTTAGAGACTGAAACAGGAAACTCTGTGACCTTTCCACAGGCAACATGGGGAAGATCATAATACCACTGATATTTGTATTTCCCATGGATTGTATGCATTCCAATAGGCATTAGTAATAATAGGTAATTTGCAACCGACATGGCAACCAAACCACACCTTTTGCCCTAGACTGCGACAGTCTACTGTCAGCTGTATACTCAGCCTTTCTGTTACTGTCTCTCTCCTACGCGCCCTCCATCCCCCGGCACACAAGGCAGAACAAGAGGAAATGGGCTTCAATTGCATCAATGTTAGGGATGTGCGAGCAGAACCAGGTTCGAATGTTCGGCCGTTCGGTGGTTTGGGTCAAATTTTGAGTTCAGATTCGGTATTTGGTTCGGTTGGACTCAGTTCAGTCTTTAGTTTGGTGCAATCAGGAACTGAAAATGACATTTGGTTTTTGAAATAAAGGGAAAAAGCCAAAGAACATATTTCCCACTACAACATTTTTGTTTCTTATTCAATTTTGATAGAATTTGGGGAAATTGTACCCCTGATGAAGGGCACTATATGTACCAAAATTCAAAACGATTAGTTAAAGGGAACTGATTTCAGAAGCAATTGAAAGTTGTGATTTTAATAAAAGCTCCATACACATTCATGGCTACAACTTCTTTATCTTGCATTCAATGTTCATGAAGCTTGTGCATATTATGTCTCTCCATATGCTTAATACTTCTGCCAATTTTCAGAAAGAGTGGCTAAAGGGTCCTAAGGGTATAAGACATTAACCTGAAAATACATTTCTAGCTGTAACATTTTGATATTGCATTCTGTTTACAGGATATTTGGCAAGAATGTATCAAATACCTTTCCTGCCATTTCAGCAAATGTACAGGAGATTTTGATAAAGGGTCCCAATTACATAAGCAATTGATGTTGTCCCCGTGAGATCATTATTCAGATGAATATCAGCAGGCATTGCAGCGCCCAGAAGCCCCCAGCAGGCATTGCAGCGCCCAGAAAGCCCCTCCAGGTGAGCAGGGCCCCACCCCATAGCCACAAG
>QEPC01009654.1:1487008-1508510 GCA_003113815.1 Sphenodon punctatus | reverse complement strand
ATGAAAGTGTAATATATAGCCCTGCCAAATTTCATGTACACTGGTTGGACTACAAAGATGTTATAGTCAGACATACATTTATATGTTAATTGCTTATACCACCAAGACCCTTTTTCCAATCCTTCTAAAATTTGGCAAAGATAGTAAATATGGGAAGGGGTATAAACTGGACAAGCTTCACCTACATTAGATGTGAGGCAAAGAAGTTACAGCTAAGAATGTATATGTAGAATATTGCAAAATACAATACTTCAACTGCATCTAAAATCGGATCCCTTTATCCGATCATTTTGACATTTGGAACACATAATGCTTTCTATTGGAGGTATAGGCATACCAATTTTCAGCCACAAAAATGTTACAGCCAATAATGTGTTTTCCATTGAAACTAATGGAAATTCAATTCCGTACTCACCGAACGCATCCGAACTGAATGTTCGAATTTGAGTTCGGTTTGCACATTCAGTTCGGTCAACCAAACTATTCAAGTTCGGTCCGAACTCCGAACTTCCGAACCGCATTCGCCCATCCTTAATCAATGTCGATTTTGGTTAAATATCAGGAAAAACCTCCTAATGGTGAGAATGGTTGGGCCATGGAATAAGCTGCCCAGGGAGGGTGTGGAATCTCCTTCCTTGGAGGTTTTCAAAATCTGGGTGGACACGCCTTTCTCCGTGATGCCGTAGTGAGCCAACATCTGGCTGCCAGGGAGCAGATGTGCAGCTGAGTCTCTGGTCTAGGTGGGCCCACGTCACGTCTGGTTTTACCCCACCTTCTCTCCTAGTCCCCCCCCCCCCATGCATTATCAGTCTCCCAGCACACGACACTTTACACATAAACAGGGACTCGTGTTCACTGCGTTTTCCCCATTGGCAGCACATGTCCCTGCACATAAAGGAAAGAACTCAAAGGTCCCTTGACTTCAAGTAAGGTTTGAATTTACAACCTAAATCAGTCTCTCCTCCTGTCTCAATATTTCCTGCTGGCATCAAGGGTCCTTGGCCTTTCTTGTGAAGTAGCTGGTACCGGGTCACTGCCAAAGATAGGTAGGTCCTGGGCTAGAGGTGCTATTGGTCTGATAACAGGGTGACCCGAGGAGACCAGTCCAGACCCTGCTAATTTTTCTATTTCTGGGCCCCCCAAATGGTCCCCATTTTCACCAGGGAAGGTGTTGGGGGCCCCACTCCTCCCAGTGGGGCCCCAAACACAACCACTTCTATGGCTCTGTTCAAGGTGCTCTTGAGGGGGAGGGGCAACTAGGGACCCCGCATTTTATCCTTGCCCTGGACCCTGCAAATTCTAAGGCCAGCATGGTTTGATAATCATTGTTTGATAAATGGCACCCCAGCCGAGGAGCGTCTTTGGCTTCCCCTCCATTTGTTCAACAGGAGGTTGTTGAACACACACACACACACACACACACACACACACACACACACACACACACACACGAGTCTAGTGCCTCCCAAGCCTGGTTTCCCAGGCAGTCATCTGAGTCGCCTGACCCTAAATCCGGCCCTGCTTCCAACACACGGAGTAAGCTAGAAATAACAACATATCCATAACACAAGGGCCTTCAGGGCCTGCAGTACAAGGAGTCCCAAGCCCCTGAAGGGGATAATAACAATAATTAATAATAATACTAATTTTATTTATATACCCGCCTCCCCCTCCCCCCACACCAAAATGGTGCTTGGAACACTTTAAAAAAAGTATACAATAAAATTCAAGAGAACAATCTAAAATCTATTTTAAAACAGTTTAAAAGAGGAAGGTAAAGCGGGAGGACAAAATATATTAAGGGGAACCAGCCGTGGATCCTCTAACGGCACTTGGTGAATAAAAAGAAAAAGTGTCCTGGTGCTTTTGGAAGGTGAGGAGGGAGGAAGTTCCACACTGAGGGGCCTGCCACAGCAAAGGCCCGGTCATCCATCTGTCCTGGGTACATGGCCCTTCCCTTGTCTTCCTTCCTTTGCCCATTCTAGATTGTAAGTGCATTGGGGCAGGAACCTGCCTTTATTCACAGCTGTTCAGCACCAGGCATAATGGTGAGAGAGGGAGTGAAAGGGGGGGGGGTATGGCGAGCTATGGGAGGGAGTGCTCCCCTGTAAGAGAGGGGTTGGAGGGGGGGAGGGTTGGGGAGAGGGGAGGAGTCCTGTCACCGTCCTGACAGAGGAGCCCCTGCGGGGGTGGGAGGTGGGCTGAAGCAGGGACATATCCATAGGGGTTGTGGGCCGTGGGAATTATGGTCCCAGGGACAGGCGTTATCATCATGGGTTGAGGGATTGTTGGCTGGTGCCTGTCGCTCTCTCATCCTGCCCGGTTCAGGTGGTTGATGCATCTGGGCCCTCCATCCTTTCGCTGTTGCTGTTGAATGCGAGGTCGGTGGCCAATAAGTCATCTATCATCCAGGATTTAATCCTTGATGAGGCCACCAACCTTGTTTGCATCACCGAGACCTGGCTGGCTGGATGCTGAGTCAGAGCCAATCCTGGGTGGGACAGCTTTGCAGAGGTTCCGTTCATTCCTGGCCCATCAAGCTCAGTGGGTAGTCGGGGGAATATACTTCTTCCCCCAGGGGTCTCCCGTGTGGGGTCCTGCAGGGTTCCAATCTGTCCACCCTCTTTTTCAATGTGTATATGCAGCCTCTGGGAGAAGTTGTGCATCGGGGGGTGGGGGGTACGTTGTCGTCAATACACTGATGATACTCAGCTGTACCTCTCCTTTTCACCTGAGCCAGGCCCGGCAGTCTCAGTGCTCTGCCCGTGCTTGGCGGCTGTGGGGGACTGGATGAGGACCAGCTGAATGAAACTGAATCCTGACAAGACAGAGGTGATGCTTGTTGGTGGGGTGGGTGATCTGGGTGAGGGGGGATTTCCCATCATTGATGGGGTCCGCCCGGAGTTGTCATCTTACGTTCAGAGTCTGGGAGTGCTCCTGGATCCACAGCCGCTATGCATGGATGTCCAGGTGCTGGCTGTGGCCAGGAGTGCTTTCCACCAATTACATCTGGTGCGGCGGCTCTGTCCGTACCACTCAGACTCCGATCTTGCCACCTTTATCCATGCATTTGTCACCTCGAGGCTGGATTACTGTAATGCCGTCAATGTGATGGTTCGGAAGCTGCAGCTGGTGCAGAACGTGGCGGCCTGTCTCCTTACAGGGACGGGCCACTGGGAGCACATTCAACCTGTGCTCCAGGCTCTGTCCCGGCTGTCTATTGTCTTCCGGGCCTGATTCAAGGTGCCGGTCTTAACCTCTAAAGCCCTACACAGCCTGGGCCTTGTCTATCTGAGGGACTGCCTCACTTCCCGTGACCCAGGGCGGCCCTTGCGGTCGTCGGGGGGCGCCCTCCTGGAGGTTCCCCGCTATAGATTGGTGGGGACCGACGGGCAGGTGTTCTCGGTGGCTGCACCTGGGTTGTGGAAAAGTGAACAAAATAATAATAATAGTAATAATAAAATATTGCTGGTGCTATATAAAATGCATTAAATTAAATAATATTGTGCCTGTCTGAACTTCAAAAATTAATTGCGGTAACATTTTCCTTTCTCTAGTGGGCGAGTCCACATGTGTCTGTCAGACATCCCTGTGTGAGGAGGAGGCCCACACCCACATTTTGCACGGGAGCCCCAAATTCTCTGGATCCAGCTCTGCTAATTCGTTCAACACCATGTCTGTATTGCCTATCAACCCATTTTGCTGTCGGTCCTGTTCCAGAGACTGGTTTTTCTAGTGTTGAGTTCCAGTTTGACAGGATGTGGTAGTCTCTGCCAGAGGACACGTGTTAACAATTATATGGAGCAGAGAGACAAAAAAAAAAAAGCCTCAGGATGATTCCAGAAAATCTCTCTGGAGACATGTTTTATTTTGCTTTAATTGGGCCCGTGAATGACTCTGGAGTGCTTGCACAATGCGTCTGGGGCCTAAGAAATCTGAGAATCTGAAAGTTAAAAATGCAGTTTTCTATTATCGAAAATTGTCAGTTCACCAATTTTCAGCATTCAAAATGTGGCCACACCATAAATTTATATTCTCATTAGTTCCTAACATTCTGTTTCCCTTTTTGACTGCTGCTGCACATTGAGTGGACGTTTTCAATAAAGAATCCACAATGACTCTGAGGTCCTTTTCCTGAGTGGCAACACCTAATTTGGCACCCTGATTTGGAACTTATGTATTTTATTATTTTTTCCTACATGCATCACTTTGCACTTGTCAACATTGAATTTAATCTGCCATTTTATTGTTGAGTTGCCCAGATGTACAAGATCCTCCTGTAATTTTTCACAGTCCACCTCACTCTTAACTATCTTGAATAATTTTGTGTTATCTGAAAATTTTACCACCATAGTCTTCACCCCTGAATAAAGTTAAATATTTGAAGAATAAAATTAACTTTTTTTTTTTTAACTAATTAATTCATTTTAACTTTGCAAAATTAATTATTTAGCAAAATTAATGTCATTTGCACCAGAAAGTGTACCATCCCGGAGCTTACTACCCCAACTTATGATTTTTTGCTGATAGTTTTGTTTAGCTCATTGGAGGGTTATTAGATTTCAGAATTCTACTTGTTAGCATAGCTCAAAAATGCAGACAATAGTGAATAATTCATTAGACTCTTTTTTGAATAGGCAGCTCAGGTGCAGAATGGGAGTTTTCCCATTGCAATTATAAATACCTCCCCATGCCCTACTGTATTGTCTGAGGTTCCTCTGAGAACAGATGTGTGGCAGGGCTGAAACACAAAATGACACCTGCCATGAGGCTTCCTTAAAATGGCCACCAACCAGGAAGCTGGAGTGTTTGGGGCGTGGCCTGAGACATATAAAAGGAGGAGAAACAGTACGCAAGATAGCCTATTGGCTGTAGAAGAGAACACAGCTTGTGTAGAGGCTCGCTGGACTATGGTTCCAGAAGGAAGGAGACTTTAACCTTGAAGAGAAGAAGCTGATGTGAGTTGGGTTATCTAGCCAATTAACTGTGTTGGGCTATGCTAAGAATGGTGATGGACTGTATGCTGTGGAGACTGTATGCAGAGGCTGATGCCTGGACTATGAACTGTGATGTGAATAAACTGATTGTTAATACCCCAAAAAGTGATAGTTGCATAACTCTGGGGCTTGATCCTGCATACACTTAGCCATAGTAAAGTGGGGGACCCTGCTATAAAATGGTGGAGAATGCGGACACGCCTTGCTGGCCACCTAGCCAGTGATTCCCTAGGGCGATAAGGTCCTGGAGCAGGGGAGTATTGTGGAGGAGTGCACCCAGAGGAGGATTGCAAAATGACAAACCGGAGAGTGGAGTGGTGCAAGGGAGCTTGCCCAAGGACTTGGGGTTAGAGTGGGCTAGAGCCAGAAGGTTTGCCCCAACCCAACAGCATATGGGAGATGCAGAAAGGAAAGTTGGCGGCAGGAGGACTGCACCCTCGGAGACAACCAGTGACCCATGGAACTGGATAGAGCCAGAGCTACAGAGCTGTTGTTGGAGCAGAAGAGGACAATGCACACCAACAGCAAAACAACACGGGGGCAAGTATTGGGGACCCTTGGGGGGAGGTAGTGCCCCAGACTGTTGTTTCTATGGGAAAGTAGGACCTGGCTGGAGAGACTTCTGGGAGAAACTGGAAGGTCAGCCAAATGTCTGGACTAGTGCTATGGGTAGCAGATGTGAGCATTGTAAAATGTGGGGTCACCAGAAAAGAAACTGTCCTTTCTGTGGGGACCATATGGAAAGGCCAAGTGGCAGAAAAAGAAGGGTTGTATGGGGCTTGGAGCCAGGACTGGGAATGGCTGAAACATTGTTGGGCTTGTGGGTGTGAAGGGCATGTTAAAAGAAACTGCCCTAGTAGAACACCCCAGAGATATTGCTGGGAATGTAATGAGGTGGGACACTTAAAAAGAGACTGCCCTAATAAGAGAAAGAGACACTGTTGGACATGCTAGAGCCCAAACCACCTGCGAAGAGGCTGCCCTGAGAGAGGGATAGCGTAGAGGAAAAGGGGCTGGGCCTATAACAAAGAAGGGCATCTGAGGCAGGACTGCCTGGTTAGGGAAAAGCAAAAGCCCTATAGGGAAAGACCGGGAAAAGTCAAGAGAGCAGTACAAACTGACCTGTCTCAGAAGCAAGTAGAGGCCTTGAGGAGAGGGATGGCCTTAATGACAAGTTCCCTGAAAGAGATAATACAGGCGACTGAATCCATGAAGAAAGAGGTTAAAAGAGGAGAGAGAGTGGTATCTAGAGAAACTAGAAGCTGCTGAGACAGAGATAGAAAGAAAAGATGAGACCTCCGAATGGTCAGATGAGGAGGACTCAATGCCTTCCCTTGAGGTGGAGGAAGTGGAAGGATTAATGGTGGAGGAGGTAATGCCTCAGGACATGGAGAGGGATACCTCAACCCAGATAAAGGAAGCTGAGTCCTTAAGCCCTGGAGCACAATATAAAGACCTCACTGGGGAGGTGGAAAAGGGAATCGATTCCCTACGGAGGTACTCAGCGGTAGACTGGGAAGAGATAGGCTGGACTTTAGAGAGGAAGAGTTCAGAGACAGCTGAGTGCTTAAGAGCAGCCAGGAAACCTCAGGAAAGGCATAGGGAAGAAACGGGTGGGAAAATGGAAACCCCAGAAGGAATTAAAGGTATGCATACCCTGAGGAGTTTGATGTCTGCCAACGATAAAATAGAAAGAATTGAAAAAGGAACAAAAAGTAAAAGCAGACTGTGCGCGACCCCCTATATCTGTGCCCGGCCGGCTTCCAGATTCTGGGCCGGCCGGGTGGGGATCCCCCCTTACTCTCCGGTAAGCCCCCGCGAGGCACAGGGACACCACCCTGCCCTCTGGTAGGGGCGTTTCCGCAGGCCGTGGCCTGGGTGCTAATGTCCCTCCCGCACCCCTAGTGCTCGCCCTCCCACGCCCTCAGTGCTCTCCCTCCTGATCCCCGAGTGCTTCGCCCCCTCCCCCGAGTCCCCCACGTCCCGGGCTCACTGTTCCTGCCACCAGGTTGGGTAGAGGGCGTTCTGCTCGTCCTCTCGCCAAGCGCGCCCCTCTTCTGGTTCGTCTGAATCTCCTTGTAGGCCTGCCTCGCCCCCCGCGCAGGTGTGGCTCGTCTCCTCCCAGTTGGGAAGGGCGCCCTCTGATGACGTCCCTTCCCCGGCGTCTGGGCCTGTCGGCGATGCTCTCACGTCTCCCCGGGAACCCGGAAGTGCCGTGGGTTCCCCCTGGGTGGCGTCCCGGCGGGGCTTGGGGCTTCGTGGCTTTTGGGGCTCCGTCCCCTTCTCTGCGCTGCCTAGCGGCACCATTGATACTGCCGGCGGGGGGTCCGCTCCAGTTGCCTCCTGGGGGTCGCTGGGTTCTTCCTCCAGCTCTGGCGCCATGCCCGGCCTGGCCCCGTCACACACCCCCACCTTCAAAACCAGGCCTCCGGGGGCAGGGGTCCTTGGTGCCGATTCACCCTGTCGAGACAAAAAGTCTGCATTAGCATGTAAACGTCCTGCCCTATGGCGTACGGTGAAGCTATAGGGCTGTAACGCCAGGTACCAGCGCATCAGGCAGGCGTTTGTATCCTTCATGGCTGTCAGCCACTGCAAAGGGGCATGATCTGTGATGAGGGTGAAGTCCCCCCCCCCCCCGCCAGATCACTCAGTGCACTTTACTTAGAACAATTTAGCACAACTTTTAATCCTCACAACTAGGGCTGAAGCGGCATGCCGCTGGATGAGGGTGAAGTCCCCCCCCCCCCCGCCAGATAGTAGCGTAAGGCACTGACCGCACGGCTAAAGCCTCTTTTTCTATGGTAGCGAAGAGTCGTTCCCGTGCTTCCAACTTTCTACTAATGTAGGCGATGGGGTGTTCTTCGACCTCCACCATCTGGGAAAGTACTGCCCCTAACCTGACATCGGAGGCATCGGTGTGTACTACGAAGGGGTGGCCGAAATCGGGCGTGTGAAGCACGGGGGCGGTACAGAGTCGGTCTTTTAGCCGCTGGAAGGCCTTCCGGAGGGCGGGAGTCCACACGATGGGCCCTGTCTGGCGTTTCCCGGTGAGGTCCATTAGCGGGGCTGCTATCGTGGCAAAGTGGGGTACGTGTTTTCTATAGTATCCGACCAACCCCAGGAACTGTTGTACTTGCCTCTTGGATTGGGGTGGCGGCCAGTCTCATATGGCGCGTACCTTGTCCCAGAGCGGTCGGATCCTCCCTTGGCCCACCTGATGCCCCAGATATACCACCTTCCTCAATCCTAACCGGCACTTCCGGGGGTTGGCCGTAAGCCCGGCCTGAGCTAAGGCCGTGGCTATTGCGTGAAGGTGTGTCAGGTGTTCCGCCCACGAATGGCTGAACACCACGATGTCGTCGATGTAGGCGGCGGCGTACTCCCGATGGGGCCCCAAAATGGTATCCATCAGTCTCTGGAACGTGGCCGCCGCCTCGTGCAGGCCGAACGGCATCCTTACAAATTGGAAAAGGCCTCTGGGGGTTGCGAAGGCTGTTTTCTCCTGTGCCCGGGCCGTCGGGGATTTGCCAGTAGCCTTTGGTGAGGTCTAGGGTTGACAAGTAGTGGGCCATCCCCAGCTGCTCTAGGATCACATCTATGCGCGGCATCGGGTAGGCATCAAATTGGGATATCGCGTTAACCCTCCTAAATTCTATACAGAAGCGGGTCGAGCCGTCCTTTTTGGCCACCAACACCGGTTGACTTCGCCACGGGCTGGTGGATTCTCGGATCACCCCAAGCTCCAACATCGTTTCTACCTCCTGGTCGATGGTCTTCGTCCAATGGTGTGGGTGTCTCCGGGGGGCTTCCCTCACCACCCTCCCGGGTTCGGTCCTGATGTCATGGTAGACGGCGTGGGTGTGTCCGGGGGTGGCGGTGAACACGTGCGTAAAGGATCGCACTAAGCTGTCCAGTTGTTCTCGTTGGGTAGGGGATAAGTCATCCCCCCGGGGCACGTCGGGGACCCGATCTCCCCCGGGGCTCCCGGGTTTTTCTTCCACCGCCGTCGCGGTGGCCATGGCCTCCTGGTATCCTGCTTCCCGGTCGGTCCATTCCTTAAGTAGATTAACATGGTAGGTCTGTAATTCCGGCCGCCGCCCCGGTTGCCTCACCACGTAATCCACCTCGCTGCTTTGCTTGACTATTTCGAAGGGTCCTTGCCAGGTGGCCAGCAACTTGGACTCGCTGGTGGGTAGGAGAACTAACACCCGTTGTCCGGGTTGCAGCCTCCTCACACGGGCCTTCCGGTCGTAGTAGGCCTTTTGTTTCTGCTGGGCCTCTAACCCGTGGCGTCCCGCCCACTCCCATACTTTCTTCAGTCGCTCTCTCATCTTGGCCACATACTGGATAACATTGTCCCGGGAATTCTGAGACTCCTCCCAGCCCTCCTTAGCCAGATCCAACAGCCCCCGGGGCTGCCGCCCATACAATAGTTCAAATGGGGAAAACCCCAAGGAGGCCTGGGGTACCTCCCGGTACGCGAAGAGGAGGGCGGGTAACAGTGTGGCCCAGGTACGCGGTTCCTCTCTCACGAACCTTCTTAGCATATTTTTCAAAGTTTGGTTAAACCTCTCGACCAACCCGTCCGTTTGCGGGTGGTACACGGAGGTCCTCAACTGCTTAATGCGCAACACTCGACACACCTGCCTCATTACTTTTCCCATAAAGTTCGTCCCCTGATCGGTAAGCAGGGCCTGGGGGAACCCCACCCTGGCAAAGATCTTTATCAGCTCGCGGGCTATTATGGGAGCTTTGATGGATCGCAGGGCCACCGCCTCCGGGTACCTAGTGGCATAATCCACTAGGACCAAGAGATACCGATGACCCTCGGCCGACCTCTCCAATGGCCCCACGATGTCCATCCCTACCCGTGCAAAGGGCACTCCTACTAACGGGAGGGGAATCAAGGGTGCCGGGGCTACCTTCCTGCGGGATGTCAATTGGCAGTCCGGACAGGACGCGCAATACCTCCGGACCCCTTCCCGGATCCCGGGCCAATAGAACCGTCCGGTCAACCTTTCCCAGGTTTTCTCCGCCCCCAAGTGTCCCCCACAGGGAGCTTCGTGGGTTAGTCGCAGCAGGTCCTGCTGCACTGGGCCCGGCACTACCAGTTGATGGACCTCCCCTCCCTGGGCATCCTGGGCCACCCGATACAACCTGTCCTCCCTCAACTCGAAATACGGGTACCCCTCCGAGCCTCCCCCCGGTCGGGGTTGACCGTTGACCACCCTCACCTGCTCATATGCGTGCTGCAACCGAGGGTCATTTCTTTGAGCGTGTACAAAATCAAAGTCTCCTCCCCAGTGGGGCAGGTCCCCCAATGGGGCCGTTCGCTGGGGGGGGGGACCCCTCGGTTATCTCGAGGCCAGCCTCGTCGGTTTCGTCCCCGAGTAGTCCGGGGGAGCTGGGCAGTAAGGTGGCCAGGGACCCCCAGTCTCGCCCCAGGATCACGGGGTGGGCCAGCCCGGGCACCACCCCCGCAGTAAGGGTGGTTCGCCTGCCCTGAACCCACAGGCGGACCTCACACGAGGGGTAGGGTCGCACCTCCCCGTGGATGCACCTAATGAGCACCCGGGGCCCCTGGGCCCGTGGCAGCCCCTGGAGTCCTTCCCTCACTAAGGTTTTCCCACACCCGGTGTCTACTAGGGCCTGATACTCCTGCTGCCCCAACCACACTGAGATCAGGGGTTTGGCTCGTTGGCCCGAGTCACCCTGCCATTCCCCTAGCCACCCCTCCGCGAATGTACAGTCCATCAAGGGACATTCCCGCTTGAAATGCCCGGGCTTCCCACACTGGAAGCACAGCCTCCCCCCGGGGTTACTCCCCCCTTCCCGACCCAAGGGGTTCCCCCCGGGTCCCCCGGCACTAGCGAGCGGTCCTCCTGGGACCCCCGACCCGAGGGTCCTGGTCTCCCTGCCCTCTCCCTGGTTCCAACTCCCTCGCGGTCCCTCCTCCCTCAGGCTGCTTATGCCTCGGCCGATGCCCCTACCTTCTCTGGGCCCCCCGGCCACCCTGGGGTACCTATCCTCCCTCGCGGCCTGCTTGGGTCCTTCGCGGCCCGTCCACCCCCCACTCCCTTCAAAGGCCTCGTAGTTTTCCATCAGCTGGACCGCGGTCTCCAGCGTGGTCGGTTTATGCCGAGCCACCCACGCCCTTCCCCCTGGGGGCAGAATCGACACGAATTGCTCCGTGAGGACCAATTCGGCTACTTCTGTGGAGGGTCGTTGCCGCGGTTTTAACCACCGTAACCCATAGGTGCGCAGCCTCTGCGCGACCGCCTGGGGCGCGGAGCCAGGGGAGTATTTCTCCGTCCGGAATCTCCGGCGGTACGTCTCCTCGGAGATGTCTAGGCCTCCTAATATGGCCTCCCTTACCCTCTTATAATCCACGGCCTCCCCCGGGTCTAGCCTATCGTACACCGCTTGGGCGGGCCCTGATAGGCACGGGGCCAGGATGATGGCCCATTGGTCCTCTGGCCATCGGGTGGCCGTCGCCACCCGTTCAAAAGTGTTTAGAAATGCCTCCGGGTCATCGGCCGGGCCCATTTTCATTAAGCGTACGGGTGGTCCCTTGGTTCCCTCGCCCCCGGTGCTATTAGCCGTGAGGGCAGTCAAGGCCGGGGTTAGTAGGGCCGCCACTTGCTCGGCCATCTGGGCCTGGCTACGCACTTGCGTGCTAGCCAGGTCCGAGGTCAGCTGCTGTAAAAAACCCCGCTGTTGGTCTAACTGGGCGTTCTGGGTGTCCATTACCCATTTTAGGAGCGCCTCGGGCTCCATCCTGTCTCGGGTTGGGTAGGCCCGAGGTGAAGGGCCCCCGAGCTGGCGAGAGGAGGGGGACGAGCCCTCCCCCTTGCGGGAAATCCTGTCAACTATGCCAGTTGTGCGCGACCCCCTATATCTGTGCCCGGCCGGCTTCCAGATTCTGGGCCGGCCGGGTGGGGATCCCCCCTTACTCGCCGGTAAGCCCCCGCGAGGCACAGGGACACCACCCTGCCCTCTGGTAGGGGCGTTTCCGCAGGCCATGGCCTGGGTGCTAATGTCCCTCCTGCACCCCTTGTGCTCGCCCTCCCGCGCCCTCAGTGCTCTCCCTCCTGATCCCCGAGTGCTTCGCCCCCTCCCCCGAGTCCCCCACGTCCCGGGCTCACTGTTCCTGCCACCAGGTTGGGTAGAGGGCGTTCTGCTCGTCCTCTCGCCAAGCGCGCCCCTCTTCTGGTTCGTCTGAATCTCCTTGTAGGCCTGCCTCACCCCCCGCGCAGGTGTGGCTCGTCTCCTCCCAGCTGGGAAGGGCGCCCTCTGATGACGTCCCTTCCCCGGTGTCTGGGCCTGTCGGCGATGCTCTCACGCCTCCCCGGGAACCCGGAAGTGCCGTGGGTTCCCCCTGGGCGGCGTCCCGGCGGGGCTTGGGGCTTCATGGCTTTTTGGGCTCCGTCCCCTTCTCTGCGCTGCCTAGCGGCACCATTGATACTGCCGGCGGGGGGTCCGCTCCGGTTGCCTCCCGGGGGTCGCTGGGTTCTTCCTCCGGCTCTGGCGCCATGCCCGGCCTGGCCCCGTCACACAGACCGAGAGGTAGAGCTGCTTAAAGCAGCCTTAGAGGAGCGGGGAAAGGGCATGACATAAAACCCTTTCTATAATTGGGAAAAGGGGATAGATTCCCTAAATGGGTGTTCAAGAGGTAAAGTCTCTTTCAAGGAGGAGGGGAACCATGGGCAAAGACTGCCATGGTTATGGTAAAAGGTTGCAGGAAACCTAAATGAAGTGCAATTGAGAGTCCTGGGAAGTAAAATATTAGTATATTGTGTTAAGTGCTGGGAATTATGTTACAGGGAGTATGCCTGTTTTAAGGGTTCCAGGGCTGGGCGATATGGAAGGAAAGGGTGGGCCTGCCTCCCACCCCAGAACGTAAATGCAGATGGAAGCCTAAAACAAGATTGTAAGCCAAAGGAGGCTGTCTCCTTGCTAAGGAGAATTAATGGGTAAACGCTGCAGGAAGCTTTATGACTAGAAACATAAAAAGGAAGAGTTGAAGGTAGCTCAAGTAATAAAGTGTGAAGCCTGGCAGGGGGGCCCCGCAGGCTATCTAATAATGGGGGAAAGAGGTTGCCGGAAACCCTACATTAAGAAGCCTGGTAGGGGAGGCCGCAGGCTATCAAAAGGAGCTGAAGAAAGCCCTAACAAAAATAAAGGAAAATAATGAGCTGAAGGGGGCTCTATTGAGTAACAAAACCTGGGCTGAAGGCAGCTCTAGGAAAATGCATAAAGCTGTCAGTGGGGCAAGGGAGAGGGGCGTTGAACCGGGTGACCCGGGAGGGGCCTAGCCCCCAACCCTCCCACCTGTCAAGTATCCCCACACACACGCCCAGGCTCCTACTCCGAAAAGGTTCTATCTGTGAATACAAGCCCGTCAGGATAGTGTGTGGGCCGTTCCTTGGGCTTGCGCACCTGGAACTTAGGCCCCTATCATCATAGGGCGCTCGGTGAGGAGTAGGGGCCTGAGCCACAGGAACCCAGTCAGTCTCCAACACGCAGCTCCCACACTCCAGGAGGGACAGGGGGGAAACGTGAGGGAGGCGTGCCCGGAAGGGAGGGGGTAGGGCCCAGGGAGACAAGATGGCAAACGGGACTCAGCCAGATACAACGGGGGGGTAACTCCAAGGTAGCTCCAGGAAGGGGAGAAGGTTCAGGGATCGGGCGTACACTCAAGCATTCACTCGTTCACTTGCTGCAAGGGAGGGGTAGGAAGGACAACACAAACACACACGCTACAATACTGCTCTAAGGCTTAGGGCTTAGTCACGCGCTCAATACTTAGCTCAGTCGGGGGCCGGTTTCCACTCAATCACCAGCGCCGAGTGTCTCTCGGCGCTGGTTTTTATATGCCTAGCCCCGCCCCTCTGCGTGCCCCCGCAAGCGTGCGGAGCGCCGCAGGGGGGGCGTGGCTTCCTTCCGTTTTTGGCCTCTTGCTGGCCTCTCACCCTGGGGCTCTACAGGAGCGTGCTGCACGGGAGGGGGCGCCCCGCCCTCCTGCTGGGGGGACGTCGGAGGCAGCGCCTCCAGCTCCCTCGGTGCCGCTGGCACCGACGCCGGGCCCGCGCGCCGTGTTTGGCCCCGCCCCACTCGTCGGCCCATGACAAAAGCGGTGTGAAAATACTGGCTGTAAACCCTGGGAAAGGGATGGAAATTATGTTGGTGAGTAAATGTATTCAGACCTGTGTAGACCAAGAGGGTCCCAGGGTGGGAGTGACCGGAAGGTGTGGTGAGCCGGCCTCCCAACCCCACAAGGGGTAAAAAAAGTTGCTGGGTGGAGAAGTACCTCCCTGGCAGGGTTAATTATGAAAAACCCATAGGGTTGAAGGTAGCCCTAAAATGTGAGACCTGGCGGAGGAAGCTTGCTGGTCAACTGAGCTGAAGGTAGCTCTATGATTGAATTGTGAAGCCTGGCAGGGGAGGCCCGCAGGCTATCCAGAAATGAAGCTATTGGTTGAAGGAACCCATATTATAGACTGTAAGCCTGGGAAGGATTGTCTCCCAGATAGGGAAAATGAGTTGAAGAAAACTCTATACTAAGGAATACCCGGTGGAACCGGCCTGGCTATAAAGGGGAGATGTGGAGGCCAGGGAGCGTTAAAGTCCAAGTCGAGGTACTAGATCCCTAAATGCGATGGTGTGGTTATTTGGTGGGTAAATGCTTGCAGGAAAGTGTTTGTTTATTGTCAGATGGACTCACCTGACGGTAATCCCATCTTGGGGAGAAGGTGTGTGGCATGGCCGAGCTACAAAATGGTGCCCGCCATGAGGATTCCTTAAAATGGCCACCAAACAGGAAGCTGGAGTGTTTGGGGCATGGCCTGAGACACATAAAGGGAGGAGAAACAGGCAGCAGAACAGTCTACTCTTGGCTGTAGAAGAGAAATTTATATGCCGCCCCCCTCCTGCTATAAGCATCTCGGGGCGGCTAACAACATTTTAAAATACATAACTAAAATACAATTAAAACCAGCTTAAAATCCCCACATTAAAATAACCCATACACAAACCCTCCCTAACCCAACCCACCCATCCCATCGCCCTCGGTAAAGGCCATCACTGCCCCAGCCTTCCCCACAACCATCACCTCTGTCTTGTCAGGATTTAACTTCAGGCAACTCGCCCTCATCCAATCCCCCGCAGCTGACAAACACCGGGTAAGCACCAAGACTACCAGACCTGGGTCAGCGGAAAATGAAAGATATAGCTGGGTGTCATCAGCATATTGATGACACCTTTCACCAAATTCCCTGACAACCTCCCCCAAAGGCTGCATATACACATTGAACAAGAGAAGGGATAAGATTTTATTTATTTATTAGGCGTGACCAAAGTCATTGCCAAATCTCACACCATAACACAATAGTCGGCTGACCGCCACAAATAGTACAAAATATGTAACAACCCTAAGCGATAAAATACAATAATCAGGGTCCATCAAGACTAAACTGAGGCATACCAAGGCAAAGATTCCCAGCAGGCAACATAATAATTGGCTGGCAACCAGAAAATAATAAAAAATACATAATGAAAATAAACAATAAAATACAATAAACATAGTAAATCTAAACTAGGCCAAAATGTACCAAGGCAAAGCTTCCCAGCAGGCTACAGAAAATTCCCACGCATAAGCGTACCTCAGTGTGACACACATGCCTGGGCACTGTACCTGACTTAAACCTTCTTATACATATGGACGTTAATTATCCCAAGATCCCCTACACGCGCCTAGCTCCGATCTCTCAAGGAGGTTCTGGCTCAAGACTAACACCCTCCAGGCAAATTCAGCCACTTGACGTGTTAAGGCCGAATCACAAGGACATAATAACATGCTCTTGAAGAAGCTATCAGGCCCTGACTCAAGGGGCCCCAGGTATCTGGTCCTTAGCCCTTCAAAGAACGGACACTTCAATAAAATATGGGCCACCGAATCTGGGGTCCCTCCATGACAGTGCATACAAAATCTCATTTACCTTGGAATCCCTTTGAAGCGCCCATCCAGGAAGGAAGAAGGGAAAGAATTACATTGAAGCCTGGTGAAAGCTACACGTCTAGCGGCATTCATCCAGGCAAATAAATACCCAGGCCCAGGCAAAACAGACTTGGGGGGGATATATTCGGGGGCTACTCTCTGTCGCTCTAATAGTGCCTTTTCCATTTGAAGAGTCTGGTCCCTCACTCTTTCCTGGACCATTTTCTTGAACCGGGCAAGACCCACAGAGTAGAGGACCACTCAGGAGAATCCTAATTTATGTACTTCGAGATCAAACACAGCGAGCTATGGGTCTAGTAAGCCAACTTTCCGGGTCATACCCAACAAAGAGTTCTCTTTTTCAGACATCACCATCAATTTGGCCCAGAAGTTTACCAGAAGCTTTAGAATCAACGAATGAACTGGCAAAAACCCCACTTCAGCTCATAACAGCACCTGGGGGGAGCCGCCCGGAAGGCCCAACAAAGACGCGAAAAACCCATTTTGGATCGTCTCCATCTTCTCCAAGCACTCCAATGCCCAAATAGGAGCAACATATAACGCTTGGGATATTACCTTGGCCTTAAATAACTTCAATGCTGGTTCCAGCAATTTGCCCCCTTGGCCAAAGAAAAATTTCAAAATTACCGCAGCCGCTTTTTTTGCCTGCGCTTTCACCATGTCCACTTGGGCCTTCCAGGAGGGTGATGAAGAAAAAAGAACCCCCAGATATTTAAAAGAGTGGACCTGATCTATAGCCTTCCCCTTGATGTCCCAAGCATACACTATCCGCCTTTTCCTTGCTCCCACTATTAGGACCTTCGTTTTAGTGTAATTGATTCTGAACGATTCCAAGTGACAAAACTTCCCCAAACCGTTGAAGCAATCTCCTAAGCCCAACCCTTGTTTGAGATAACAAAACCGTATTGTTGGCGTATAATAGAACCGGCAACCGTCTTTGCCCCAGTAATGGAGCATGGGCATCCACCTCCTTCATATAAGGGACTACCCCATTTAAGAATAAATTAAACAGGGCCGGCGCAAGGAGACAACCTTGGCGGACCCCTCGTTCCACCGGGATCACCTTGGAAAGGGATCTCTGGGTCTCAAACCTCACCTGCATAGTATTCCCTGAGTGCATCCTTATCATCAAAATAAGAAGCCTAGGGTCAATTGAGGAGGCCCTCAACCCAGCCCAGAGACGTGCTCTGTTCACTGAGTCGAAGGCCTTCTCTAGTTCCATGAAACATAAGTAGAGTCTCCCCTTTCGCCTCACCTGCCTCTTAATCAAAGCTGAGAGCAAAAGGATATGGTCGGAGGTGGCCCTACCCTCGCAGAAGCCTATTTGTTCAGGCTCAATCGCCCCCGACTCAGCGATCCAAGATTTCAGCCTATTCAACAAATATTTGGAGTAAATCTTCTCGATAACACTCAAAAGGCTAATTGGACGATAATTGCACACCATTGACGGATCCCCCTTTTTAAATATAGGTACCAAAATACTTCTAAGCCAGGTGATCGGGACCTCCCCTGAGTCGTTTATGGCCGTAAAGAGTGGGGCCAAAACCTTGGCCCACCACTCTGGGTATGCTTTAATCAGGTCCACCGGGCTATAGTCAGGACCCGGGACTTTGCCCGCTTTAAGCGAGGCAATGAGGGACATGACTTCCTCTTCTGATACTGGGGGCCAACTTTCGCACCCAGTGCTTAGATTTAATTGTACAGATAGAAATTGAAGAGGCACTAGAAAATAGACGAGAGTAAAAAAAGCTCCCATTCCTTAGGATGGATAGCATGTAGCTTTGGCGAAGTACCTCTCCACTGGAGTGAACGAATCAACCTCCAGAACTTAGAGCTATCCTTTTTTCCCGTAGCCTCCTGCAGCTCTGCCCATAATGACTTTTGAAATGACAATTTTTTGTCCCTTAATAGAGACCTATAATATTTACAGTGGGTCTGTAATTTAATCTGAGCCTCTGGTGAAGCTGTAGTTCTTAACCTTTTCATTAACTGCCAAAGTACAGCCCTAACCCCCCTACATTCTGAATCGAACCAAGATTTTGCTAACCCATGCCTGTCTCTCCGCTCATTAATACTGACCTTCACTGTCAGATGTGGAACAAGCAAACTGACCAATGTATTGTATCTCCCCACAACCTCTATGGCCTGTAGGCCTTGAACCTCTTGCAAAAGGGCTACCTCTGGATTAGCGGTAAATCCCCGAAAAGCCTCAACGAGGGCTTCCAAGCCCTTTGGCCTGATTGAAAATTTCCCCATCGGGCCCCGCAATGGGCTCCACAGTTGTTGGGGGGGCTCCCCCAACTTACCCTCCGGCAAAACCAGATCCAGCAGAACCGCGAGATGACGAGTATCTGGTCTAAGCAAAACCTGAAGCCCCAAAATACAACCAAACCTCAAGCGGGCCACCAGGAAATAATCAATAAGGCTAGACCCATTATAGGAATGGAAGGTATAATTGCCGTGCCAATCACCTCTCACTCGACCATTGACAATGACAAGATCCAACCTTTGAATAAAATTCTCCATGGCCTTGCTTCCTATCCCCACTACCGAATCTAATTATCTTCGAGGAGGGAGGGGGGAAGAGCATGAAGATTCTTCCAGTGGAGCCCCTAGGGATCCATCGACCGGGTTCCCCAACCTAGTGCTAAAGTCACCCGCGATGAGTAACAACGCCTCTGGGTGGTCACTCATTGCCCTGATAAGTAAATTATACATAACTGACCAAATCTCTTCGGGATAATATAAAGATCTCATTGGAGGGACATACACATTCCCCAAGAGCAATTCTGTCCCGCTAGGGTACAGAATATGTAACAACAAAAAGTTTGATTTATACCTTGCCAGGACCCTTACTTTTAGCCCCCTGCCCTGCGTTACCAACACCGCCAGGTCCCCGCTGGGCCTTCCTCCCTTGGTGGATCGCGTGGCCAAACCACAAAAGCTATCAAAGCCCGGCAGAGTTATAACATCAGAGTCCCCCACTATCCAAGTCTCTTGGAGGAGAAGGATGTCCAAGCTCATGTTCCCAGCTCTACCCCCATAGCTAGGACAACTTCCTCTGCTCCTTAGCTTTCCTTCTGTCTTTGAAAGAAAAAACCCCTGGCAAAATTTGACCCCCCCCTCTGCCTGGGCACTGTGTCCTTCAGCTGCTGACCCACCCGAAAGGGATACAGAGTCGGCCTCCCCGAGGCCACCCATCACCAACCCAGGTGGGACTGAGCTCAGAGCCTCTTGTGCTCCTCCAGAATAAGATAAACCAGTATTAGGTCTCACCACGTTAGCTGAATGAGCACTCTGTGAGGCCAAAGGTTTGGCTGCCCTAGCCCCCATAACAGACCCTAAAGAGTTATTCTTCCTAGACCCATCCTTTTCCACCCCCAATGGGGTGGAAGCTGCCGAGGGTCTACCCTCCCATGGAAGTGGCGGGCAATCATGTTCAAGAGAGCTCAACTGAGAACCTTTCCCTCTTTCAGTCTGGGGTCTCACCCCCACCTTAGTTTTCCGCAGTTGTTCACTTAGAAAATCCAGCCGGCTAATAAGCAGGTCAGATTTCACTAAGGAGTCAGGCTGCTCCAAAGAAGCCCTACCAAGCTTCCGGGATTCCTGTTTTTTAGTATTAGATGGCTGTAGGTTACCCACTTCCTCAGCCCGCATAACGTTCTTAGGGGTCACTTTCATTTTAAGCAAATGGGCATTCTGATTTAACCCACCCCTATCCCCCGGCGAGTTCAGCGGGAGGCTCAACATTGAGCTTGCGACCACATCCTGGTTGGCCTGGCAAGGGATTGGAACAGCGGGTTCCCCCTGAGTATGGGAGAGCCCCCCCTCATCCACCCTTAGAACCCTAGACACGAATATATTATATCCTTTTAATACATTTTCTTTCCCCAGAATTTGTGTCGCCAAGTCCATAGATCTAAATGTGACCTTAATTAGTCAGCGTTTTCTTATATTGTGAATATGATCTAATGACACAATATCTTTGCTGGTAATAGGATCAGGCGGCCTCAAGATCACCCTAAGATGTTCCGCAATGTCATAGGGAGTGTTCCAAAATGGTAGGAATCCAGAGGCTAAAGGTAAAATGGCAAAAATCAAGCTGTTTGGGATATACCATTTTTAACCGCTTGTCTTGTAGTTGACATACTTGGGGACCCCACCACATAGGAGCCACTTCGGAAGTCGGGGCGCTCTTACAGTTATTAGGACATGCAGAGAGCTGGGGGCTGGCATGAGGGAAAAGACCCAAAGGGGGCTCCCCCATGCCACCCAACATGGGGGGTACCCCTGCTCCAACCGCCATCCCCAACTCCCACTTTCTGTTAAGATCTTTAATCTGGGCAAACATGCATTTTAACATGTGGGCAGTTGTCAAAGCAAGGTCCGCAAGTATCTCCATTTGGGTAGCATCTTTCAAATCTTTGTGGAGTACTATTACTGATGAATTCAGGTCAGCTCCAGCCCCTCTATCCAGCTCAATATTGGTAACCTCCCAGCTAGACCTATTAAGGTGGTGCGGGCTCGATATAACCATCAATTTGTTAGTCTTCCCCCTGAGGGGGTATAATTCCCCTGGCAGCCTCACCCAGAGCTCCAAAGAGGTCCTTGATTTTCCTCAGTTTCGTGCAGTTAGTCATAGTAGAACCGCCACGGGAAACCTCTTTTCTTACTCACTTCAGATTAGGCATTTTCAACAAAGGGCAGAGCCCAGGGCCGGGGCCGGGTCACGCTGAAGGGAGTGCAAAAGGGCGCGCCCTTGTGCGTGCAGCCCTTCGGCGTGCAGCCAAGGCGTGCGCCTATGGTGCTGCCGTAGACTGACTGGCCACTTTTCTTTCCCTCGCCTCCTCCCCGAGGGCAGCAACAGGTGTCAGGTAAGTAGTGGATGCAAGTGAGGCTCTGCAATCCCCGCTCCCAGCTCCTCACCATGGCGCTGCCATAGACTGACTGGCCGCTTTTCTTTTCCCCCAGGTCCAGGCTCCGCCTCCTCCCCGAGGGCAGCAACAGGTGTCAGGTAAGTAGTGGATGCAAGTGAGGCTCTGCAATCCCCGCTCCCAGCTCCTCACCATGGCGCTGCCATAGACTGACTGGCCGCTTTTCTTTTCCCCCAGGTCCAGGCTCCGCCTCCTCCCCGAGGGCAGCAACAGGTGTCAGGTAAGTAGTGGATGCAAGTGAGGCTCTGCAATCCCCGCTCCCAGCTCCTCACCATGGCGCTGCCATAGACTGACTGGCCGCTTTTCTTTTCCCCCAGGTCCAGGCTCCGCCTCCTCCCCGAGGGCAGCAACAGGTGTCAGGTAAGTAGTGGATGCAAGTGAGGCTCTGCAATCCCCGCTCCCAGCTCCTCACCATGGCGCTGCCATAGACTGACTGGCCGCTTTTCTTTTCCCCCAGGTCCAGGCTCCGCCTCCTCCCCGAGGGCAGCAACAGGTGTCAGGTAAGTAGTGGATGCAAGTGAGGCTCTGCAATCCCCGCTCCCAGCTCCTCACCA